>NHTK01001278.1:0-37523 GCA_002938355.1 Panaeolus cyanescens | reverse complement strand
GAGGAGGAGGAGGCTCAGCAGGAAGCACCGCCGAAGGCAAATTCAAATCCAACACAAAACCTACCAACATCAATGCTAAATTCGCCCACACCAATAATGTCCACTCTCAACCCCATTTTTTAGAACCGAGACATGGACATGTTGGGTTCGGTGGAGATGGTTATGGGGTTGGTGGGTTTGGTGGGTCTACCAGTGGTGGTTTTGGTGGGTCCGCCAGTGGTGGTTATGGTGCGGGTGGTAGTGGTGGTGGAGGGGGTTATTTGAATTCCCCTGCGAATACCACTGTGAGCTTTGCAGCCTCGCCCCAGAATAGTTCCGCGTTCCTTGCGTCTCCCGGTGCATCGTCGTCCTCGTTTGGAGGGTTAAATTCTCCTGGGGTGTCGCAGAAGAAAAAGAGCAAGGTTGCGGGGAAAGCGAGTGCGACTGCGAGTGCGAAGGGAAAGGAGAGGGAGTTTTTGGTGCAGCCTCAGGGGCCTGTGTATACGATTTTGCAGAGGCCTTCGATGGTGGAGTTGGGTGTGAGGGGTGGGAGAGGTGAGGTTGGGTTTTTGGTTCCTCCCATGGGCGGTGGTGGTGGTGGGAGGGATTCTGAGGATGATGGAGTGAGGACGCCGAGAGGGATGATTGTGAAAGAGAAAGGGCAGGATGATGAAGGGGTGTCGTCTTTGGTTGGGAAGAAGGGGAATAGGGTTGGGAGGAGGGAGAGGGAGAAGGAGAAAGCGAGGATGGATGAGTTTGAGCTTGGAGGTGGAGGTGAAGGTGGAGAGAAGAGTTATGAGCAGATGCGATATGAGCAGGCGCTTGGGATTGGGGGAGATGAGCAAGAGGGGGAGGAAGATGAAGATGATAGTCTTGATGGACTTTCTTTGCTTCAGCCACCGCAGAGGGATGGGCATAAGAAGAAGGACACTGCGTATATTCATACCATCGTGAGTGGTGCGTACAAGAGCACCCCTGGGTCACCTCGGAATAGGCTGGCGGATTTGGACAACCCGTCTGTTGAAGAGGGTGTTGATGGGAGCAGTATTTCCATCAAGGTGGAGAGCATGGAGGATGGGGTCGAAGAGCAAATGCAACAGCAAGAGGATGTGACTTTGCCTCAGACGTCTGTTATCAAGCCGGAGAAGGAGAAGCGGAAGAGGGTCAGGCCGAAACGCGACAAAGGACTCGTGCGCGTCAATTCTGTACCTGATTTGACGGCAGAGGCCAATGCGGCAGGGGATGGGAGTAGCAGCAAGGTTTCAACAGTCAGGCCTAAGAAGTCAAAGGGCAAGATTATGGCGCCTGAACCTACCCCGGTTGATGTGCTTCACATGGACAGGTCCGAGTCGTCTGCTATTTTCCCTGCGCCCTCTAGCTCGAGTATGCGACAAGCGTCGACCGTGCTTTTGCGTCAACAGGCGTTACAGCTTGATGCCGCCGCTGCAGCGGCTGGAATTGCCACAGAACAACCCGAGCCGCAGAATAAACAGGGAAGACTGGTTGCTTTGGCTAAGAAATTGCGCCAGTTGTTTCCGGAGCAGCATAAAGAACTCGGGTCGGTCATTCAGAGGCTTGAAAGGCAGGGCAGTAATGCCAGCGCCAACAACCGCAACAGGGCAGCTGGTATAGACAACTTTTCATCTGCGTCGGGGAGTGGGTTATCGTCTGGTATAGCCATGTCTGGGAGTAATGCCACGGGGAGCGGTGTTAAGAGAAAACGATCTAGGAAGAACCGGTCCTTTCGGATTCAGACGGGGTCAGTTGAGGAGACAGGTTTCGTCGGAGGTGGTGAAGCAGAAGAGGACCCTTTCGAGAGTGGGATCGGGGCAGGAAGCAGCAGTAGCTATTCTGTCAACCACACGCCGGGAACGACCCGGCGGTTTCTTGACGTCCAGGAAGAGCAAGATGAAGACCTGGATCCTCGGGGTCGTGCGGCGCGGCAAGGGGACGTCTTAGTGCATGTTTTTATTGACCAGTATGTGTTCATTTCTGGGTGCTAAATTTGTGATCTTTGTTTTTATGGTTAATTAATGCGGGTGTTGAATTTGTAGTTCTAATATCCTGGTCGGACTTCTTTCGCATCTCAAACGCAAGCGACCTCGTAAATATGTGGCGGGGAGATATATGAGTTCCCAGATGGGGAAGAGTATCACGATTGTGGATCCCAAGGGTGCTGCGAGTAGCAGAAACCGCATTGAAACCACTGCTGTCGCGTATACAGGTGACCCACCCGTACCCATCCCATTGCCATCTTTTGCCACAGCATCTCGTTCGCTACCGAGCTCGTCTGTCTTGAAATCGGTCATGCAGGAGAGCGTTGGACATGTTTCGGAGAGGGAATTTAATTCCGATGGTTATGAGTACCCGACAGATGACACAGAGGAAGCAGGGGATGTGGAGTTTGATCCTGATGTATCACCCAATGAGGAGGTCAGGCCGAAAAGTGCACTGCGACACTTGTGGCACGCTGCGCTGATACTGGTGCTCGAGAGAGGAAGGCCTGTTACACGTAAGTTGTGTCGTATTCCTGGTGTGGGTCAGAGACTAATTTGGACATTGGGTATTGCTATCTCAGGACGGGCAGTCGTAGCCTCGAGTCCGCTGCATCAGCCTATGGAGGGCATCAAGGATCTGGGATATGATTTAAGGGTGTATTTGCGCGTGCCAGATATGGGTAATTAAATGCCGTGTTTCCTCAGAACTTTCCTTTTCCTCGTTGTCTGACGTGTTTTTTCTATTACTTGCAACAACTTTTAGGTGATGGTATGGATCGCGAACGATATCGTGACAAGGAGAAAGCCGGCAAGAGTTCGCTGTCAAGCCCAGCATCGAATGCGCCTTATCTGTCGTCCTCTTCGTCCTCCAAAAAGACCGGCCGGCAACTATTGGGTCATGCACGCCACCTGTCAGGCAGCACCAGTGCGGACAGTGGCAGCGGATCTGGAGGGAACAATCTGTACAATGCTGCTGGTGTCAATGCTGGTAGTAGTAACAGTAACCTCGCACCACCGCCGAAGATCAAGTATCGGGAGCAAGGGGTCGACGAACTTTTGCAGCTGAAACTCCACCAAGCGTTGGCAGCAACCGACGATGTGCCGCCGGGATCTACTATTGTACTTGCCACGGGTGACGGCAATATGGGACAATTTAATGAAGATGGCTTTCTAGGTATGAAACAATGCGCAATTGCTGCTTAGGGGTTTTTCCGAATGTTGAACTCGTGTCCCTCTTTTTTCTTCATCTTCCATTGATATCAACAGGTCCAGTCAGGACGGCTCTCAAAAGAGGATGGCATGTGGAGCTTTACGCATGGGAGGACGGGCTGAGTAAGTGACTATGCTCAGCTGGACTGTTTCGATCTAAAAAAAACTGACGGACCCCCTCGTTTTTCTTTCTTTCTTCTTGTTCTATGATATGTCTAGGCCGAGCATGGAGACGAGAATTCGGCGACAACGATATGTTCCGGATTATCGCAATGGAGCAGTTTGCAGATACCCTGGTGGAATTCCCGGAGTGGTGATGAGGATTCTGTCAGTGTCGGTGTTGATTTGGAACCAGCTGCCTTTTTGCTTTGCTCTTTTGCTTTACTTTTTGCTCTCATGACCATTCTGCACCCTTTCTTGATCCGATCGGTTCGAAGAGTTATTTGTTTCTTTGTTTCTTTCTTTCTTTGTCTGATTGACAGTGCGAGCCTTTTGATTACTATCCCTACAATCGATGGATGCCCCTCTGCTTTTGTTATCTGTATTCATTCACTTTTTCGTTCCTTTCTTCGGAGTTTGTAGGAGTTTTTTTCTGTTTTGGTAGAATGTTGAATAAATGAACACGTTATGTCTTGATCATGCGAACATGTCAATTGACTCGCTTGACAAGAGCCGGCGGAAGGGACTCGCTTGTCGACGTGGGTCAGTGGATTTACCGCAGACTCTTCGTCGTTGTGAGAAATGACTTTTGGAGTAAACATTATGGTAGGCGAGGCGCCAGAATAAGTGTTCCTACTCCGCGAATACGCTTTGGAACACCGAGGCGTAGTGTAGCTTTCCATGGACTGCACAGGTAAATGCCAGAGCGGCGCTTGTGAGAGTCAGGGGTGCGAATCTAGACAACTTTTGAGTGATGGGCATTCACGAGTCTATGCGAGAACATGGAACCAACGGAATTCATAAACCTGAAGGGAAATTATGGATATCCTAAAAGCTTTGACAACCCTGGAGACCCTAAACCATCGGAACTATATTTTATTCGACAGGACAACGACAAGTTTGAAGGTTATTCCCGCTCGAACCCAAGCTTGAGGAAGAATGGCTTCGAGCCGCAAGTTAAACCGCACGCTGGTTAGGCCTAATCCCACCATTGTGAAAATACAGGCGTAAATATGGGCCGGAAATCTCTCAGGACGATTCGTAGAGTGATTAGCGTCCACAAGGGTGGGAGGGGCCATTTACAGTGATGCTCGAAATGAGGTCACCAACGACGATGCCTCGCAGTACAAAGGTTTCCCATAAAAGTTCCTTCTCAGTTCTGGAGGGAAGTTCGAAACTACGGCGGTATCTCTCATGCTTTACAGAAAACGGCGTTCGTAAGTTCAAATCCGAGGGTTCAAGCAATCGAGGTTCTAAAATACTACCGGATGAGGTCACATCCGTTCCTTTGACCTGTTCCACTGAAGTTTACATGTGCATATCGTTGAGTTGTAGCTAAGCGGACATAACCTCCTATCGTGCACCTCAAAGTGCCTGTTTGAACAGCGGAGTGCGGGTTCAACTCTTTTCGAAACTCTTCGACTTCGTGCATCGTTTTGCACGCCATCTACGGACAAAAGTGACTTTTGATTGACTCGAAAGTCAATCGAAACCCCAGACGGTTAATTACAAGATGGTCGTATATAACGAGGAGGTGCAACCCTCGACCAGGGTCTTTTCTCACTTCAAACCACTTATCATCCACTTGACACCCTAAATCCTTTCTCGTTAGCGCTAAGCGAACCGCCGGCCCCCTGACATGGATTTACAAATACCTCCTCCACCGATATTCCATGCTTTATGGGAACAATACGCCGAGCTCGATTTAACGAGTGTTGTTTACCTTATCACCGCCATTTCCGTTCACATATCTCTTTCTCCCCCAAATCCACCCATCAAGTTTGACGAATGTTGCGATGAGCCAAAGAAAACGAATACATTGTTCGAACGATTCGTGCAATATATTACCTTTTGCAGCAAGGTCTGTTGGTACTTCAACTGGTCCCTCGTCAGGATCCTGACAATTGTTCACAGTCCATGATATGGTTAGCGGCGTTCTGTGAAGCGTATATCCGACTCTCCGATCGCCTGTTGCTCAACGATCCATCGCTTCGAAGTTATGCCATTCACCCATGTGTTGCTGTCGGCGGGGGGTTAACCCTGGTAGCAGCGATTTTGAGGATCTGGTGAGTAGATTTTAGAAGTCGTGCAATTGTCATTCGAGATTGATTTTCGCTGCGTTTAGGTGCTTCAAAAGTCTCGGACCGTTTTTCACCTTCGAAATCACTATTCGACCGAAGCACGAGCTTATTACGACCGGTCCGTATGCATGGGTTCGGCACCCCAGCTATACTGGCGTGTATCTTACGCTTATAGGCGCCACCCTGGTCTTTGCTGCACCAACCACTTGGATCTCACAACACGCCGTCAAAACACCTCTGGGTGCATTTATAGTGGCTTTCTGGCTACTCAAGTGCAGTTTTGCTTTTAGAGGGATGATACTGAGACTCCGGGCCGAAGACCAGATATTAAAAGAGATCTTTGGAGATCAATGGGATGCTTATGCCTTCAGAGTTCCCTACAAGCTTATTCCACACGTCATATGAAGGGCTATACACACCAAGGGCATCATTATTGTTTGACTTACGTACTTTGTTTCTTGTGTTTGAAAGAACTGTACTATTATCTTTTAGGTATTGTCGTTTTGTGGCCCGGCACTCATTCAAGTAATATAAGCTTTTAGAATTTGAAAAGCCCCGCCCTGTTTGATGACGTTGCAGCCCTGCTGAGCCCGATCCACAACAAAGACCCCCATTGACAGGCCACAAAGCCCCTATGTCAAAACGCGTGACAGTTCGCGTTTGTGATCACGCGTTGCGTTACCTGTAACGTTCCCATTAGCAAAGGCCCAAGGGCCAAGTTGAAGGGGCCACTCAAAAAACGAATTTAAAGACTTTGCTCCTGACTTCCATTATGCCCCACCACCAACTGCTTCTTGACCACGAACCATCATAGTAACATCCATTCGACCCTTTCTTTGTACTTCAATAATCACACAAAGCTCGATAAATTTCTAGCAATTGAACCTTCGACTTGAGTTGGACTACCTGTTGTAAGTTGTTACGTTTTTGCGTCGCTTTTCATGGTTGAGTCGCTTATTATTGCCTTACAGCTTCGATTTAACAATATTTTTCCGCTTTTACACTTGATATTTCTTTGCAGATATGGATTTCTCTGATGTTTCCATGGACGACATCCAGACTGACTCTGACAAGTCCCTTGACTCATGGAAAGAGATGGAGTCGGTCGTAATATGGAAAAGCTCTCAATCAGCAGATCCAATTATCAACAAACTGATGACCTCTGTAGCTCTGGAGGCCCAGCCGCAGGTTGCAAGCAATTCAAGAGGTGAGTACATTACCTCAGTCGTGATAGCTTATATGTTCCAAAAGGTTGATATAACTCCTTCCAGCCTGGCAAAAGAGTGCTTCCCTTGAAATGATACCTTCATTTGCATCTCCCATGCAAGCAAATACTACCACCTCGTTTCCATTGGCACCCAACATAGATTCATCTAGTCGTCCATCGAGTTCACGACCGCAATTTCGTCCGCGGAATTCTGGGGACCGCGTTATCAGTAGAACTTCCAGCGAACAGACGATCTCAGCTCTCACAGACGCGGTGCCGTCAATTTTGGATCTGATGAAAGGCGTCTCCGACACCCTTAATCAGAGTGTAGGTATTACCACGCGAAGCGTCGCCGGTCCGTCTTCCAATCGAGTCGCGAGAAACAGGGCAAGAGAGAGAAGACCAGCGGAAAGGCGAGGACCAGCAGCATATAATGGAGCCTTGAGAATGCCGTCTATCGGCAGAGCCATTAACGCAGATGGTCGCTTACCTTCCGCCGCTGTGAAAGGGAAAGGCAGGGCGGTGGATGTTGGGAACTCCATGGAGGGAGTGGAATATTTGGCGCGTGCGGGCCCATCATCCAATGGAAAGAGGGCAGCATTTGCGATGGATGATAACGATAGTATGATAAATGTGGATAATGACCAGCGAATGCAGAGGCCCGACATCTCTTCCGAGGCTATAACAAGTTTTCCACGAACTTCGTCTCAAACCCAAATGCCGCCACCCATGGAACTCCCAAGAAAGCACCCCCCAGCGGATCAGACCTCGAGAAATCATGACATGGCATTTGCTGCCCATCCACCCGTACTTCCACCGACCCAACATAAACCTGTGTTTGGCAGCGTCAAAGCCGAGGACAAATCTCTGAGACAAAGTCCTATTCCCAAGTTACACCCATTACTACAAAAGCCAGCGCCCTTGACAAATCAGGGAATATCTTCCTCGAACTCTGTTTCTTACCTGGATAAACGCGTATCAAACACGAACCTGAGCCGCGGGGTTGCAAATTCCAGATCTTCAAACAATGAAATATCTCCTCCGTCATCAACGCCTGCATTGAGCAGTACTCCGTCATCCAGGCCCCCAGTTCTCGGTATGCGGCGTACCCATACTCTGCCTCTAAGGGGATCAGCTACCGCAAATCAGAAAGGGGGATTTTCCACTCGACCCAAGGCTTTCAAACCCCCTCTGCTTTCATCCCAAGCAAGCGCGAGTAATTATTCAAGTCAGACTAACACGCTTCCCAGAGATAGCCAACATGAGAAACCCAGGACATTCACTCCCAGTCCATCCTCAGGCTCCAGCAACAGCTCATCGTTATCGGGCCAGACACAATCTTCAAGCAATTCATCTGGTGCCATTTCAACTCCTTCCACGTTTCCATTGCCAGCCACGCAGAATTCAAAGTCCGAAATACATTCAAAAAAAATTCCCCAGGACGGCTTTATCGTCCACCCAATTCCCAAAACCCCACCTCTGCCCGAACCGACAGATGGAGATCCAGACTCGTCGTTTGGTAATATGTCATTTGACTTGGATGCTCTTGAAGAAACCATGAAGCTGTATGACTGATTTTGTGGCGGTCTCCGTCTACCCTTCTTTTCATTTTACGACATGGTTCAGCCATATGTTGCTTTCTGTCACCATCCCTCTGTTATTCCATTCATCCGCATCAAGTGTCAACCCCCATTTTTTCTCTTGCCAGGCAATATTTTTTTACATACATTCGCATATTGTGTTCATGAACCCTATTATGTACACCCTTTTTTTCCAATCTCCACAGCTGAAACACATGCCCCTCTGTCATTGATATGTTATTTTGCGGTTTTCATCCATCGTTAATTCATGGAATCTTCCAATTTTCTACCATTATCTGCACGCTTTTTATTATCTTATATCCCACACATTCATAAGTACACCATAAATCAACCGCACTTTCTACGCTCGACGATCACAACCTACATGGGCTTTTCACAAGACTGTGGACCCATTGAGGCACATTAGCGAAGGTCTTACAAACTTTTTTTGGTCATCCTGGACGTAATCTATTGGTCGCGTACACGATCGTGGCCAATCCTTCGTTTTGGGCCTTCACAAGTGCGATTCATAGTCACCAGTCACCCGCGGTGCACAATATGATAGGGGCAAACTTTTATGAAGGTTGTTCGTTCTCGAAAATTTTCCCGCCACCAAATGGATTGGACGTTCTCATGTAACACCCCTGGTCACCACAGCCGATCGTTTTGGCGAGTGTATGATGATGACTTTTTGCACAGGACGCCCCTGTCCAATTCATTATACGTCTAACTGCGACG
The DNA here is from genome assembly GCA_002938355.1 of Panaeolus cyanescens. Taxonomy (NCBI): domain Eukaryota; kingdom Fungi; phylum Basidiomycota; class Agaricomycetes; order Agaricales; genus Panaeolus; species Panaeolus cyanescens. The sequence continues at coordinate 28,573 of NHTK01001278.1, read as the reverse complement.
AGTGCCATTAAACTACGTAGGGATACCTGGGACGTTTGTTAAACGTTAGCCGACGTCGAGCGCAGATAATATACGTTCAGAAGGCCATAACTATGGGTACCCAACTTTGTTAGCTCCAAAAGTCTCCCATCAAGTCTAGTTGAGATAGCACATAGCAATGATTTTTATCGCTGTCGGATGTCCAAGGTCCTCCGATTGACTGATCCATTATGCATCAGGAGGAAGACGTGCCGTGAGGCGGCTGTCATATTGGTGCTCTAAAATTGGTACTGGAGATGTCAGGCGATGTATTGTGGTTCTGTGGTGGCGGCCAGCAAAACAAATTTCCTGCTCCACGATGAGCTTCGCATGAGGAAATTCCAGCGATCGGCGGTAGCAAGGGATGCGATAACAGTGACGAGAGGGGGAAAAAAGAACTAGAACAAGTTATCTCGAGATGCTGACCATTTAGCGGCACAGTCCATAGTCGAAGAGTTAAAGATAGACAGGTTTTCCATCTGCGGGCAATGTGATGTGTGGTGCGATGGGCTCGATGTTTAGACAAGGATAGATCGTAGTCGTGTGAAGGGTGAAGAATTGAAGCTTGCATACGCCTCCTTTGTGTGGTGCTTCTTCAATTCTTGCTCAACATCCGCATGTAAATGAAGAACATGTGAGCATGAATATCCACTCCGAGCAGGATCTTCTTATTTGCATGAGAGACATGCTCATCCGATAGACCAGGACAGCGTATTTGACACAAGGAAGTTTCTTGCGAGGCTGGTCATCTTGTGGACGTATGTAATGAGTTGTGAGTCGCAAGCTCCAAAAAGGCTAGTAATGTATATAATTAGCGCTGGCTATCAAAGGACATGAAATGATCAGTAATGACGAAATTGACCAGGTTCGCAGTGTAATACAACCGATCTCTTGCGATCAGCTCAGGCCTACCTATAGGTGGCCCATCAGGGAATAGAAAGTAGGATCAGAAGGTAGCAGTGCTGTTTTTGGTGTCAAACAGTAGTCAGATGAGGTCCATTAGAAAGCAAAGACGGCGGGAAAGACTGCGATTTGATCGAAGAATATGATTGGGGAGTGATAACAAGATGCTTGTTTTCAATATAACACAGCAATCGCAATGTCCAACGACCCGGATGGTCAGCCTTAGGTCTTTTATTGGTGGCTTCGTGAGAGGAGGACAGTGAACAAAGTTAATCCGCGTAGATCGCTCAATGAAGGGGTCATTGACACAAGATAACCGGCCAATCAAAGTTTAGCACGAACAGGAAGAAGCGGGTTGGGGCCGGCAAGAAACAAGATATGACGATAATAGGTGCGATGATAGAGTGAAAATCCGAAACAGCTTCTGGATAGCCACCGTAAAAGCTGATGTGATGACCCACTCTATATGACCCACAAAGGGATAATTGAGGAAAAACCCCAGGAGACCGAGCCCTCATGACACCTTAGAAGATGGACCAGGATAAGTGAAGCAATACAGCAATAGATGAATTCATCAACGAAGGTCTTTCACGCACCTACCGTCAGGTACCAATCTGCCGTTATAGGATGACCAGGCTCTAGCAATGAGGATGTCCGATGTGCACGTTTGCTGCGCAAATGTCGAATTACATTATTTGCGCGTAGGTGTAGAACTGTGGGTATTGAGCGAAGTTGCCCCTACGGGAACGTTGCAGTCAGAAGACATACTAAAATTCGTACTCCGTATACTATCTTAACAAATAAAGATGTGCCAGCACGAGTTACACAGGATTCCAGAGAGATTCCCATTTCCCAGTTCATGGTAGAATTGCCGACTGTCTGGACCTGGACTGTGGGTGTCTCAGGGTTAGCACCAACAGCTTGTCAGTGGTTTTTAAAGACCTATTCACTCGCGACTGAGCAGCAAGTTGAACTTGGCGGAGGTCCTAGAGAAAATAAGCGATGCCATTCCTGGATTGGCCTGTATTTTTGAAGACGGCTCAAAGAATTTTACGAATCACTGGACGATACCTATCAAATTCCCAGTAAGTCTATTGATAGATATACAGAAGTAAAATGAGCAATTGCAAGATCATGGGGTAAAGAAGGGGGTGCTTGCTTGAATGAGAATGTGCGATGATGATGGAGGTTCATGTTCAACGGTCTGCGAAGGAGGAGACCACAACATGAGGGCCGGCAATAACCCAATTCACCGGTCTTGTCGATGCCAGCGTTGACCATTTGTAGACTTTTTGACCATAAACCACCACAATCTCATAAATTTCTTTGCATTCAAATTTCTCAAGCACCCTTAGCATAGACATCTTTGATCCTGCTTGCTACTTGGAATTATAGAGCTTATTCGCTAGCCGAAGTGTCCAGTCAGTTTCCGTCAAAATCGCATAATTGCGGGCACCCTTAGGTTCCAAACCACAGTATCGATTGAATGGAATAAAAAATTCCTGCTTAAGAGTTACCTTCAGAAGAAAAAGGTCAGACAGCCGCCCAAATCATGTCACAAAAACTGACCTAGAATAAAAATTTTCAGCCCTTAAACTCAAGATTATGTAGCCGAGGGGGGAAATATTCCAGCAGTTGAACAAGACGACAATCTCAATCTCAGTTTGTCGTCACCAGCCCCCCCAGGCCATGGGCTCCCACAATGCACATCGAAATGTCATGAATCAAGATTCACACTGTTCTGAGCGTTTATGGGTATGTACTACCTGAGGTGTCAATTGGGACTGCTCAAGCGTTTCCCTGTCACCGTGGTTCCGCATGACTGTCGGATGTTCTAGGAATGCGGATTAAACCCCCCCTACCTTCCTCCATGGACTATCTCACTCATCATCCTATGTAGATACTATAACGAAGCCAAGGAGATGTATTGTCTGGCCCTTCTAGCGTGTGTTCCTCAGTCCAGATGACTCTTTATTTGCGGCAAGTCGAAACACCGGCGGCAGTGGAATGCAGGAAGTCTACATTGCACTCAACCCCATTCAAACCATGAAATGTGACCTAACTCATCGGGTGATTGAATCTGGTTTGCATGATTTGCTGCTCCAACTCACAGATGCTTTCCGGACCAGGATTACCGACAGGATGTCCGACCAACGATTGAATCTACATCTATCAGCCACCCCCATACCGTACCTTGGCAGCCCCGAGCGTATTTAAAGGTCGCCAGGTTATGCAACATCCTACAGCCATCTCGTCCTGCTACTCCCCTAGCCTCTTACACCAACTCTCTTCTTATTCTACACCCCCTTCATCATGGGCCACTTCCTTCCAGAACTCCCTGAATACCTCATCGAATGGATCCTCAAACAACAAATGTTCTGGGTCGCCACCTCACCACTCTCAGAGGACGGACACGTTAACATTTCACCGAAAGGCATCCAAGGTACCTTCCATGTCGTGAACTCACGGCGTGTTTGGTATGAGGATCTCTCTGGCACTGGTAGGTTGTTACACCATACGACAACCTTCGTTTGCTCATAGGTCATCCCGTCTAGGCGCCGAAACCGTTGCTCATATTCGAGAAAATGGACGAATCACCATTCTCTTCCATGCCTTTGAAGGCCCAGCCCGAATTGTCAGACTTTACGGAAAAGGTACGCAGATTTCCATAAATATCTTTAGGAGCAGTGTTGACCTTCCTATTGGGTAAAGGCTTCTTCCATGAAATTGGCTCGCCTGAATATGAGGCATTGCTTCCACCAAATAAGCGCATTCCTGGTTCTCGCGCTATCATAGGGCTCGACATCTTCAAAGTCGGCACAGTAAGCACAATGACGCTTCATCCCTGACCATGTCACTGACATTATCTGATAGACCTGTGGTTATGCCGTGCCTTACTACAACTTCGTCGGACATCGTTCCCAGCTCGTTGATTGGGCAGCAAAAAAAGAGTTGGCCGATATAGATGATGCGGCTTCATCTTCTGCCTCCCTCACGGTGTCCAGTCCTGAACAAACGTCACAAGACCCAACAAGTCCACCATCGTATGACATCAAGGGGATGAAGTACTGGTGGGTTACACGCAATATGAGGAGTCTCGATGGTCTCCCAGCCTTCTCAGCCGACATTGGACGAACATTCAAATTCGCAATCAGCTTCCCATTTGGACGCAGTTATCAAAAAGCCACTTCCCAAGCCGCTGTTACCAGCGTGACATATTCTTCACCCGCCTTGCCAGCAAACACCATCCGTTCTTCTCCCACCAAAGACGCCATCGCCATCGACTCTGATTTCATCCCTACCCAACAACTCTACCAAAGCCTACATGCTTGGTTGATCACCATCCTTCCATTCATCTTCATTTTCATTCTTGGGATTCTACTAGGCCGAGGATATGACCAATATCTCTCAACGTCCAGCCCCTTGAGTTTCGCCACCCATCGAGCGGAACGTTCTGTTGCTTCCGCCCTCGTGTCCAAATCGATGCGGTCATGATCCGAACGCTCATTTGATCACTAGCATCTTTCATTGTTTTCATACAGCGAGCACTGTTCCCCTTCTCATATCTATTTATGCCCCGGGAATCGGATCGTATCCTGTTCCTTCTCTACCATTCTACCATGGAGGCCTCTCATATTCGCATATTGTCTCCTATACTACTTGATACCCATTATACCTCATGCTATGCTTCCTTTTAATGATGTACTTTGTGACTGAACTTGGATTTCGACAACTTTGCACATCTACACCAACTGCCTAACAAAGGGACGCATCTAATCAGGCATCTTCTATTTCACGCATCCAGCTCGTTTATTTGTAGATATCTTTAACACATTTATGTATTATATGCAAGGATAGCATAATTATCATGGAATTTTTTTCTTATTTTCTCGTTTGTCGCTTGTTCACTTTCAATCGCACGCAGCATCGGAACTTGCACAGTGAACGAGCTTGAAAGTTCCCGCCCTCGGCCAACCCTTAGCCAATCTCAAACATACACAGCTTAACATTTGTATGGTGTCCTCGTGTATCGATGCTCTTCTTCAATTCATACTACGAGCTGCGTTTCTTCGCATTAGAACTTAACATTCGGGCTCGCTGTTTCCTGTGGATGTTTAGGACGATCGAAGCAGCTTCCTTTCGCATCAAACCGATAAATGACGTCACTCCTCGGAAGCAATGGTGGATCCCCAGCGCCTACAACACAAGGACGCTGTTGCAGTGGCAATAGATAGAGCGATATTTTTGGTGATATTGTTAAAATCGTGAAGGGGAACAAAGCAAACATGCGTTAGCGATAAAGTGCTGTTTTACTGGTGATATGCTGGCAGGCCAAGCGTTCACGAACGCGAATAGGCCTGTTAGTGGAATAGCTAAAGTGGGTTTAAGTGATACAGGAAATTCCGCATGGCCTGCGGCTGGTGATACTACTTGGTTCAAAAACGGAAAGCGTACACGGGCGGCGTTGACGGCATATTACCTCCCTTACCTAGATAAGACACGAGACCCTGAGCAATAGGTCTTGCAAGCTTCGGTATTCATTTCGCTTAGGCAAAGCGACATTGCCTGTCAGTGAGTGGACTGCTCCAGAGGCGTTGCTGCCAACTGAGAAGTGAGATGCCCTCCGGCACTTTCCGTGGTCGAAGGAGGTTCAATTGGCCGTCGCTTAATAATTCGAACGAATTAATGGTTACAAGTCGAGTTCGTCGAGTTCGCTTTTCCCGATGGCGATTCATACACAAAAGGCTTTTGTATTCACCGACAAATCAGGCTCGAATCACATCAATCTATAGCTATCATTTAGCAGATATAACGCATAGCTTCCGTCGTTCGATACCCTTACTAGAGAGCGATTCCATGTACCGAACGGAGAAAGTCTGGGCCTTTACATCGCTTTATGTGGGGGCGCCGGGTTTTCTGAAGTTACGAATTCGAAAGCCTGAGTACCCTCCTCGTAGTCTTTTTACATTTGAGTTAGCCATGGCCGTATTCATTCAAGCGAAATTAAAACTGAAGGAACATGATCACGGATCAGTGACTCGGGGGTTGGAGATCATCAATCTACAGAGCTACGGAGCCCCAGTGGATCAACAGCTGAAGATGTGACTATCGTGAAGGAAAGACTAGGGGAGTCCTAGCGAGCTACCCAGAATGGATGCTATACTGACGGGCCTCGAGGCCTGTCAGTGACAATAGGCAGTCGGGCTCGTGTACTACCTCTCCTAACAAACTCTGTATCGACCTCAAGCGGTCATTAGTACATAGCATTATTTCACACTCCAGGTTAATTTACCACTCGTTGACCGACACACTGGTTTGGAAATCCACTTGGTCGAAATATCCATTCATAATCACCGCGTCGCATTGTCTTTTTGCTTTCATCCCGCAAAGGATGACAGTGTGACAATGGCTATGAGAGGCTCCACCGTTTCATGAGGCTTTCCCGTTGAGATTATGATGTGGTGTTCCGGTGCCAATTCGGTCATGATCAATACGCAAAGCGCATGCGTATATGCGTCCAGTTTTGCTTATACTTTAGCTATTGGCCAAAGCTTTGGTATCGGCGGTTCTGAGACGAATGCTATTCGAAGGTAGATCCACTCGAATGGCCTCATTAACCCCGCTCGTCCAGTGGTGCGACATCTCGCAGCTAGGACTCAATACATGTACGATACCCCTGTGTCGATTCGATTGAGGCCCTAACTCTTCGAGCTGTTGCATGAATTAAGAGCCTAATTGCTTTGGGCCATGAATCGAGTAGACCATAGATAAATTAGCGCATAAAAACAGTAGCAAGTGACACACCGTTTAGACCAATTCCTGATGGGAAATGGTCTTTGGGTTCTCAATGTAGACTTGAGATGAATATGGACTTCTCGGGTCCATTTCGATAGTAGCACTGCAGACAGTGACAGACGGTGGCGCATAGCAGGCCCCTCTCGATAGGGCTTTTTATTTTATTTTTTATTGGTCAGTTTAGCGAGGGACTTGCATAATCGATAACGATAATCAATGATGTGGGCCGCGATAGTGCGATAAAAGTATGGCCCTGTAGTATTAAGTCGCCCATGCATCATCATAGTTGCCTCAGCTTGTGAACAGAGAGGTCGTAACTGGATTAGAGTGTGCTCTTAGCTAACCTGAATGCAGTATGTTATAAGGAACGCGTCATTCCTGATTTAAAAACGTAAAAAAGCAACGGACAATAGGCGCATGGGGCTCAAAATCCATCTGCGCAATCATTCTCCCTTAATACAGTCTGAAATTCAGAGGCCCTTTCTCGTATCCATTGAAGAAAATTCCGGAAAGGGGTCGTTCCCCAAGAAGTAATAAGAAGGAGGTCCGTCAGGGCTCAAAGGCGCAACAGTGACACTGCGGAACACGTTTCTTCACCAAAATTATCAGATACCGACCCGGCCAAGCAATGACGCTGCAACGTGCCAGGACGGTGCGCCCGGCGGGAAATAGGGTTCATTCAAGGTTGTCGCAAGCGTGCAAAGTTTACTTGACAGAATCTTCCCCCAACGGGAATATGTAGTTGCGGATAATATATAACTGCCGTCGGTACAACAGCGCAACCAATATATGTACCGCACCTGACGCCAATGACCGCGCTCGCTGAGCTCGACGAGCCCATCCATATACGACACTGCGTCGAGCTGCGTCAATGGAATATATCTGGAAGAAAACATCGTTCTGTCTACACCATTGGTTTATTAAATCCTCCAGTTTCATATACTCACCGGTATGAAATAAGCACTGAGCGGTCTAGTAACAGGGTTCGAGGTCCCACGACATTGCAAATGTTATGATCACGGTTGCGGTGAGCTTTGGCAATGAATATATTTACTTGCCTGTGTATATGAATATTGTCTTCTGGAGCGGTCTCAAAGAACCCCCGACCCTGCTTTGCTCAACTGTGGTGAGGAAGTCGTTTCATAGATCCCTATCGAGCGCGCCATATCAAGAAAGTATTGGGCATCGGAGATGTGCGCATTGGCTTTTGGGAATATAGCGGTCAATTTTCTGTTTCAGAATGTCATTAGCTATATTCAATATTTCGACGTGCTGTAGGGGTTTGCAGTGGATAATCTATCGTACCGCTTTCTCGCCCATAAATCGACGTTATGAATCCGAATGCCTGGTGAATGGCGGCATTCGCGGGTAACTATAACATAAGGCGCATTGCTGTTACGCAGGCGTCCTTGGCTAGATCACAGACTGAATTACAGGTTTTAAAATTTGCGTCCAAGAATGCCATCAGTTTTACCCTTATGATTAGATTGGGATAAGCCGGCCAATGAGCGACAAACGGAGTCATAAGATAAACAGGAAGGTTACAGTAAGGACCTTTTCCAGCGTCTCATCAGGGCAATATCCCAGACCTGAACCACGTTGCCACACCTTGACAACATTTGTGTGGTACCTAGCTCTAACCTGATGAACGTGAACTTCAATAAGGAATACTTTTCAGAGATTTGTACATGTACTCAACGGAGATTTAGTTTCCGCTACTCAAGACAAACCGTCAAGTCGCCAGAAGATAACATGACAGAGTGTTCGGCATTCCTGTGCAATTTGAAGTCATGGACCAGGCGGCCGAGCAGGCACACAAAATGCTCAAAAAATGCACAAACCTCGGTCGCAATGTGCTCCAAAGATTTCGGAGCATCAGAGGTCCAAGTGTTGGGGTTTACGTAGACATGTCGGTCCCCCCTTTCATGTAACTCGCCGCATTGGTAGACGGGCACGTCGAAATTTGAATGGAAAATGGAGCTGGTGCAATTTTTGAACGGGGTTGAGATACCAAGTCCACACGGTGTATGTTTAGGGCGCATGCTGTCCTAGCTGCTGGGTCTGTCATATACATTTTAGTCGTTGAAGTACGTCAAATGCCGCCGATTCCAGGTAAAGGAAATCCAACCTCCAATTCCAGCCCAGGATGCCCTGTGTGTTGAGTGAAAGATAAAAGTTTCCGTCAAGGTTTGCAAACGAGTCCCATAAAAAAGTAATGACGTATGGAAGGTTCGTCATGCGGACAAAGCCTGTAAAAATGAGAATTGGGCGTGTTAAGATCTCCACAGTGTGCTGGGACGGAAGTCATGAATCACGAGAGTCCCGAGGCTATGACCAGTGTCGAACCTGTTACATGTTAGAATGCTGGAATTCGAATATGCTAGGTAATATACTAGGAGACACTCACTTTTTCACCGCTTCTCCCCAAAATGTGAAGTCACGGGTGTTAGATGGGCCTTGCGTTAGTGTCTCGAATCATCCCCTACACGGTTTGGTGTCATGTGTCCCTTGCATTGTGAATGACGCAGATTAAATAGAGTTCGAATAAAGTGAGCTTCAACCAGTGCTCTCTTCACATACGAATCAGCACACTTGAATGAAGACGTCATTGAGGGGAAGCACTTCTGCTTCACTTTGTGACTTGAAGTCGACAATAAACCGCTCGGGGGTATCCTGGCATGTATGGCTATTGACGCTCGTTTCGACATGAAACGTCCAAGATATGTGAGTGAGCTGCATCGCAGTCGCAGAAACACGTGTTCACGATGACTTTGGTCATAAGTGCATAAGCACCAAGGTAAGCGGTCTGAGCCAGCAATATCTACTTGTGAAGTTGTGGACGTGCCCTAAGGCTCCAGCTGCAGTTTGCTACGGCGTTTCAGAATAGTCGCTTCGTATTCCACTGACAGCGGACCACTTTAGCCTCCTTTGGGACAAAATCTCCAGCTTCATGGCGCTAACCCAATTACAAAGTCTTCTCACCGAGAGCGGCCTGACGAGGTCCAGAAGAGTTGAGGTCCAGCTGTCAGAATCAAGTAGACCCCCTTTACTAATGAGAAGGACGACCATAGTTTCGGATAATCCTGCTGCGAGGACAAGCTGAGGACGGGTGGCGAAAACGAGGCTCCACAAAAAGACAAGGCCACATGTTCTAGCGCACAAATATGGACTTTGGAGAGCAAGTGAGTTCTCAGCAGTCAGTGTACTACCAAAAGATCAGCAGCTTTCTCCTTGCCCGAATACCACAAAAGAATTCGTGAAATCATGAGCTTGAAAGCGAAGGAGAATACCAGTGAGGAAGTCGATGACGCCTCCGACAATTTGTCGTGAGAGCAAAGTTAAATTAGAGTTTAAAGTGGCCAACCTGTCCTGTATTGTGGCTCTGTTGTGTGATTTGCGCCTCCAGAAGCTTGAGAGGAAAGAGACGTACTACTAGTTCCGTGATAAAATACACACCGATGAGAGAATTTTCACATCGTGTTCAAGTTCAGGAAAATAGCATTCCCAATGGATACAGGACGGTCCCACAACGACGAAGTCGCTTTAGAATCTGGCCAGCTGGTATCTCGGAAATCCTTAAACAAAGCAGTAAATCGGAGACGAGAGTATCAAGGCAGCGTGAAGCACCAGTGTCTGTGTGTGAGAGTCTGAGCATGAAAGAGAAACCATACGGATTGAACATGGCTAAACAACAGTGGGACGGCAGTTGTACTCTGGTAGTCTGTCAAAAAAGAACACGTGCTTACTAAAGTCATGGTCAGCAGCATGAAAACGAGAACGTCGAACGACGCCATGAATGCTTGAAGGGCAAAACCGTCTTGTGGCAAGCAACAAAATGGCTTCCCGACTACCATATTAGTACTTCGCCGTTTCACAAAAACACGACGTACATGATGCAACCTGCTCCGCCAGCCTTCGTGACGTGAGGTAGTGGTATTCGTTCAGATCGGCAACGTCATTAAAACTAATTTAAAAAGCGATGCTTCAAGGAGAATCCAGGGAAAATCATGGTATCAATGAAGGACATACTGCCTGTACTAGTGGGGTTGCCCCACATTTTCGTTGGCGAGGAATACATTTTGCACTGCTTCCGCTTAGCCATGACATGAGCCCTTCGACATTGAGCATGAACCTCCGGCCCGAAAAGACAACCAGCGAGATGGTGCATACGAATGTCATAGTTCGCGGAGAATGAGAGGGCTAAGGAATGCGTCTTCACGGACACCGGTGCCAGATTGTTTCAATTTCCTAAACGTTTCAGAACCAATCATTGAGGCGACATGCGCCGAAAAAACAGCTTAAAAAGCACCGAAGCAGAAATTTACAAGATTCCTGCCAGATTCCGTGTGTTTGAATGAGTTTGAGCTCGAAGTTTTGCGACAAGGGCCTCGAGGAAGTGGTGGTAGTAGTGGAAATAGGAAATGATTGACGGACTCATTGACGGTCAAACAATTTCCTGTTACATCATTGTACTCGTTTGTTTGTTTCAAGCGCCTTCTTGAAAAGAAATCATGGCTTTATTCAGTTCTTGATCCCAACCATCGCGAGTGTACACTCAGCCTATGATTAATACACGCACAGGATCAACATATGAACATTGAAAGGCTGATTGTGAGTGAACAAACCAGACTGCTAGCTGAGACCACCGCGACTTTTGAGTTAAACGTGACGGGCATTTAAATTTAAAAAATTCCAATTTACTCAGGATTTCGATCAACCAATTCAATGGGTCTGGCCGAGGTGAGGTGAAAAAGAGGGAAAAAAGATGGATTGGATCGTTGTTGTACTGTCAGGTGTGTCACTTTCGCTCCTATTTCATATCCATGATGCTTTACCATTCAACATACAATTATAGAGGGGGAGAAACGATTATCATGCCACCTGACAAGCGTGGCGAAGCACTGATAAATTTACTATCGTGCTGAGTATATCTGCAAAACCTGGACATTCAGCAACAAACCCCCATCCAGACTAAGTCGTCATACGGCACATTCAAGTTGTACATGGAGCCATTTCTCGTCGTAAGTAACTGGGCTTCACCCTCAAGCTCGGGTGTGCACTTTAAGTTTTGCAGGATTTGACCTTTATGTCTAAATGAACAGGTACTAGTGTCTATTCGCTTGAACCGTGTCATCGCTCACACTCATGCTTCTTATCCATTTACCAGATTCCCCACAGCTGCAGCTACTTTATTGAGAAGTGAAAGAGACCAGAAAAAAATCAAGTCAATGAATATAATAATAATCAGAAGGTGCGCAATAAAAATAAACATCTCCGCTTTTCTCATGGGTGAGTATGCAGCTTCAAGCATCATTCAGCATGTGGAACTTGCTGGATTCCAATTCCCTCACGTTCGAAACCAATCTTATAGCTGTATAACCTGGCATCATTTTGCTCACATTCGATGAGCAACTGAACACCACTATCCGATATCTATGTTCTGGTCTGCTTCAGACATTTTGTACAGCCGATCCCATCACATAGGCAATGCCAGCCATGCTAGTCCTCGCGCGCGCTTGTCCCGCGCTAAGGCCCGAATTCGCTTTACCCGTCGCGCCAGCATCCTGCTTATCATTAGCCTTATGTCCATCATTCTTTATCTAGCTCGAACTTTAGGACGAATTGCCCGCGACCCAGACTCCTTGACGATTCGAGCCTACGTTAATATTGATTCTAGGCAACGGGGACGGATGCCTGAAGCGGCAGGATCTGAGCGAGCGATGGAATGGCTAAGGTGGAAAGAGATACATGAGTCTGAGGTTCGCCTGACGAAAGAAGGGAGACAGGCAGAGGAGATTAGGGCGTGGGTGCTGAGCAGGAGGAGTGTTCAGGGAGCTGAGGGCTCAAATGAAATCGCGGGTCGAGACACTGACGATGAATTAAAGAACGAAATCGGAGGAAACCAGTTGACAACCTCATCTGAGGTCGCAGCACAAGCACAAGAAAATCTTCTACCCCAGGCCTCATCCGTCGAAGCTATGCCTCTCGGGGACCACATATACAGACCCGATGGTCTCCTTGAAGTAAACCCAGCCGGTCCGCATCCTATATACGAACTCATCGAGCGCTCAGAGAAAGAATGGATACAAAAACACCGTAGGGCCAGTAAGACGCTCAAAGAAGCTGCTGAGGAGTACAAGCGCCGATACGGAAGGTTACCACCTGCAGGGTACAATATTTGGTTAGTCTTCAACCCTCTGAATAAATGGGATTTCACTCATACATTTATACGACTTCCGTTTGATTTGGGAACCTTACATAGGTGGGACTACGTCCAACGAAACCATGTTCCGCTTCCGGACGAGTACGACCAAATCAACAATGATTTAGCGCCGTTCTGGGCCGTTGATCCCGTTGATCTGCAAGCGACTCTCGCAAAACAGGAGTTACACACTGATTCATTTACAATCGGCAAAGACTCCTGGTCCTCCCGTCTCAATCTCCTCAATTTCTCGTTTAATGGCGAAAATGGACATATGTCGAACCATCCAGGATTTCTCTCGACGGGCAAGGACGGTTCAAGACCGATAATCCGCAGGGGAAATCTTCCTGAATCGCTATCCAAGTCTACTCAAGGTCCCCGATATAAGCAGTTCCTCGATGGTGCTTTCGGCCTCTTTGATTTACTCGATGAGGTCGAAGATTACCTCCCTCCGTTCAGAGCGGTTTTCTCCCCACATGATAACCCCTCCCTGCTGCGAGACTGGGAAACTATGAGCGAGGCGGCTGATTCTATCAAAAGAGGGAAGAGTAAGTAATTCATCCTCTGATCTGCCTCTTTATACGACATACTCAACATCAAATGATCCGCATAGCGCTGAATATAGCTGCCATCGAGAATGAACCTCGGCAGTATCAAGGTTGGCGCACAGCTTGTCCGCCCGACTCACCAGCGCGTCGGCAAGTCAATACAGTCGACTGGGATAATCCCGATGCTGCGCCAACCTTTCCACCACTAAAATCTATCCAAGAATCAAACAACGAAACGTTCATCCACTCTCAAGGGCTCACCATGGATCCATGTCTGCATCCATCACATTTCATCCTTCACGGACAGTTTTTGTCTCATCGAAACGGACCTAACTCGGTACGAGATGGAGGAGGTTTCATCCCCATGTTCAGCCATAGCCCGACCATGTTACATACCGATATCACGGTTGCTGTTGGGGAAGGATCGCATCATTCTTCCCCTAATCCTGATGACGATGACGATTTTGCAGAATTCGGTGCAATGGATGTAACCCGAGAAGATGGCCTGCAGATGGATTTTGATATCAATGCACTACTCGAACTTCCAGAGCACGAAATCGAACGTGCGTTAGACCTCGACACAGACCCCAGGCTATTATGGCGTGGATCGAACACGGGCATCTGGCACGCTCCTAGATGGAATTGGGAGAGGAGTCAGAGAGCGAGACTGGTGTTTTGGGCAGGGGGTGGAGAGGGGATTGTTGTGCATGGAAACGACAGCAACGCAGAGCGCGAAATGGAGCATGATTTCGGGCGGCATTTGGATTTAAAGACCGCGCGAGCATTTGGTGCTGGTCTTGGAGGGAAGCTGAATGTGTTAATGCCACCTCCCAACAGATATGCATCACCTATCTTCTATAACGGTACACGGCGTCCAGTCGGTCCGTTGACACAGGTCAGAAAGTCTCATTATGCCTCTTCAATGCTCGACGTCGCGTTCGCTGGTGTTGGTTCAGAAGATGGAGGGTTTGGGCCAAACTCTTGTGAAGCTTCGACTTGCGAGAAGTTAAGAAAAATATTTGAATGGAGGAAGCGGATGGAGATGAAGGAAGCGTCGCAGTACAGATTTGTGATGGATGTGGACGGCCATGCGTGGAGTTCTCGATTCCGAACGCTGTTGGTTGGAACATCATCTTCATCACAGTCATTGGGTCGCAGTCCCAGGACCCAACCAGGAAACCTCCGATCAAGCGTCCCACCGAAGGAAAGAAGGTGGAATGAGCATCTGCAACGTCGAGGGAAGAATGACCCACCTGCCTCCCTGGTTTTCAAGTCCACGATTTATAAAGAGTGGTGGTTTGACCGATCGCAACCATGGGTGCATTATATATGTGCCTGTTCAGGTAGGGTTGGAAGACCTGTGGGATGCACTCGTATTCTTCAGAGGGAAACTGGGAGACGAAGCCGACAATATGGTGATGGAGCTTCGACAAAAATACAATACCCTCTCGGTGGAGACAAGCGAGGACTCAAAGGCGACAATTGCAAATCTGGAAAGGAAGACCAGAGATGCATTGGAAAGGCATCTATTGGGTCGCAAGATTGCTCGGAGAGGAAGAAAATGGGCCGAACGGTACTGGAGGAAAGAAGATATGGTTGCATATATGTTCCGGTATGTCATTCCATCTGTGCTCCGTAACGACTTCGACGATGTTCAACCTCGTTGTAGACTATTTCTTGAATACGGCCGCGTAATGAGCTTGAACCGAAACGAAATGTTCTTCGACCCGGATAACCCACAGGCAGGGTTTAAGCCACCAATGCCGGTAAAGCAACCAGTCTTGCAGCAACAGTCTGAAATCCATGACGATTCAGAGGAGGCACGGTTTGGGCCAGAGACTGAATTGATTGTGGAAGATGAAGACACGTTGGATGAAACAGACTGGTATTACGATGACGACGATTGGGTGGATGAGGAATGAGGAGGCCCATAGACATCCTGCCCACAACGCAAATATTGACACCAACCAGTGATTGCTATTACTCGGGGAATAGGACTATCCTTGATCCAAGTCTATGTCTATACTGAATGTAATTTCTCTCCGTTGACTACTTGTCTGAATATCTCAAACGCAGCTCGAGGCTTGAACGCGGGCTAAACGAGGAATAAAGAAAAGAAATTAGCGTGTTAATAGATGAAAGTGAAGTCAAATCGCCCTCTCGGACCATAGCAGATGGTAATCATGGAGTAAAACGGACTTACGATTTCATGCCCTGCTCCGAATACCCTCGCAAACGCAAACTTCTGGACCTGCTTGACAGCGGCTACGACCTCTCCAGCGACTGTCATATTTTTGAATTCCAGCTGGGAGAATTTCGATGCCCCATGCCAATCGAGTGCCAACGCCGAGGCGTGTCCGCCCAGCCAGTTACAGCTACATGCTAATGAGGTATTGATCTAGAGGAAATATAAAAGAAATACACACTTGATATCCGCATCGCCATGCTAGAGCATCAAAAGCATCAAGATGAATGAAAAGGAGGAATTGATTAAATAATGTGACTGACCCATAGCAAGATTCTCAAGTTCGAATCAGCCAATTTTGATAATTGCGGAAGGAGAGTTCTAGCATCCTGCAGGAAAAAAAAAAGCAATTAGACGCCCAGTCGTTGCTTGTACTGACAAGCGCCATGAAATAAAATATCTGCATACGCACATCACCGGTCTTAGTAAACAAACTAAAAGGTGCATTTGCACATTCCCTGTCCACAAAACGGAATCAGAATTCGGGATATTGCTCACGATTCCAAGCAACCAACTTACCTATATGTCCCCACAGCGCCAATCGCACTCACAACCTCTGCCCTCCTTAAGAACTTCACATAATCTTCAGGCGGGAAAGGTGTTGTCGTATTGCTAAACTGCCTCAAGTCGTCTGAATCCCTGTCTCCCACAGCAGGCACGAAGACATTGTCCACGCAGAAATTGTCCGCCTTCCTGCATACTTCGTCAGCATGAGCGGAGTCGATGGGAGTCGGCGTCGCTGGATCGAGCGGGGCTTTGGTGGACGGATCGGTATTGGCAAGTGCGACTGCTGCATAACATGCTAGTTCTTGATCTTGGCAGCCTCCTGGTTCGAAGAACGATGCGTTAAGTTGCGCGAGAACGTCGGGAGGTTGTAGAGGTCCAAAGGAAGGTGCATTCGTAGCAAAGTCCACATAAGCTTTGTTCTGGAGCAAAGGGTCATACCATCCGCTGTGATAGAGAAATGAGTAGGCTGACATGGATAGTATAAGACTTGATGGATTACTTGTTGATCATCAATGCAGAGACGACCACCTTTTCTCCTTTCAATGTCCCATCCTTAATCAGCGCATTCTGTGCGTCGAAGTATGTGACAAATTCAGGACCATAGTGTCCACCATAACTCTCTGTCGCAAAGATAAACCTGTTCTCAAATGTAAGTTGAGGGTTGGGACGCAACAGAAAAGCTAGTCTCACTCTCTCTTCTTGAATTTCTTGAACTGTGGACTCTCAAATAGCACTTGGAAAGCATTCCACACGAAAGGTGCAGCAGTGAAGGTACTGTTCACCTCATCGTCACCAAACGAGAAGCCTGTACCAATTGGTTGATCGATATATATCACTAGATTCATTGAAATTTCGTCAATGTCGCTCTAGGTAGCCCACTTCGCAAGACTCACTATTACTGATATTGTTCCAGCTAAACGGATTTAACACCGTCGTTTGTCCATCAGGCATAACCTGACACGGTCCGTTTTCTTGGAATAGCCCAATCATGGAGGAACATCCTGGCCCTCCATTTAGCCATAGAGTGAAAGGCGCATCATCAGGATTATTTCGTGCTTCGAAGAACCAGAACCACTAACAAATGAATTATCAATACCCGTTCAAGAAGCTCGAAACTTTTGGTTGGACCTACCATTGACATGTTCTTCCCCACTTGGATGTATCCCGACATCTGGCCCACACCGGGTGTCGTCTCGCATACGCCCGAGTCTTTGACGAAGCTTAAGCTCAGATCTGGGTTGATAGTCGAGTTGAAGACGTGCAACTTGGGGGTAGAAGCTTCTGCCAAGTTATCCACCATGTCGAGAGAGGAAGGAGAGAAGGAAGAGGAGGTATCAGACTTGAAGATGCTGATTCGTTTTGTTGATCTCGCCTCAAGTTCAGGATTTGGAGGTTTGGCAAACCTGGATTGCGCAACCAACGCAACACTTGCCAATAGAACAAGGGTTCGAAGACTGAAGCTCAACATTAGAGTGAGAATGTGTAGGAGAGCTGGGACACCGAAAATGGGGGTGAGGATACCTCTGACAGCCAGCTGGAATCCAACAAGACACAGCTGCCAGTGGAAAAGCCTATTTTATGGATCGCGAAAGACAATTTTAGCTGTTATCTTCACGGTATTAGATTTTTCACAGGATTACTTGGGTAGAATTTGGGTACGCGCGGTCCCGTGAAGATATGAATGAATTAATTTAGTTCAACCTGGACATAGCGAACAGAATAAGTCACTTTTAAGAGGCGCAAAGCGATAGAGGCAGCAAAATAACTCACGGTCTATATATCAGAACATGAACCCATGTGTTCCACTGTAGATAACGCTCTATTTTTCGTCTGAAATAAGAAGACCAGAAGTTTAGAATAAGAAAAAAAGAGCGTGTTATAAAAAGAGGACGATCTGACCTATTTTAAACGTCCAGTCGGAATTCAGAACTAAATAAGCACCAACGAAGACCACTTAGTTCAATGGCTCCTTCGCAAACACACAGACAGGAATTCCGTTAGTCCATAGTCAACGTTTTGCTAGGAGCCAGCGGGCTCACAGAAATCCTGTCGCGTTAGCCAGTCTCAAAGCCATACCCTGACCAATATCCCATACATGGTCAACCCAACCAGCCTTTGCAATCCCCACTCCGATCGCTAAACCCAAGAACAATCTTGTGTCAAACCACTCGCCCATTTTCCCAAGCTCATTCCCACTTGTCGCTGAACTGAGACTCTCGTCGTCAGTTCTGTTCTCTGCCCACTCCTTCATGATTTCCCTATCAAACCGTTTGTTTGCATGAGGAGCGATCTGTAGGGAAGGAAGGCCATCCAGGCTCTTCAAATTAAATTTTAGCCAGAAGGCTCGAAGTCCATGTTCTGATCGAGGAGGTGGGGTGGGTAGAGGTGTTCCAGGTGAACAAGACGCAAGCATTTCTTCCTCGGCATTCATATCAGCAATTTCTTTTGTAATTCCTCCCAGTCGGTGCTTGAGACGTTCGGCTCTGTACGTGAAAAAAGGTACAGAGAACCCACAGGACTAAGCCGGAATGTTAGGTGATACGCCCTCCGTGACATGGATGAGACTCACTGTGCTGCACTTGTGAACATCGACCATAACAACAGATCGCGAGGTGGGCTGGCGTGTGCCAGGTGGTAAGAAGAGATCATACTCAGGTGTCCCGAACTCGTATATGGTTGCTAAACGGCATCGTGTTAAAACTTCCTCAAAGGATGGCAAGCGAGAGTAAGCATACCTTTTCCAAAAAACCTCACAATCCGAGGTGGACCTTCAAAGGCAACAAACATGATCGTAATCCTGCCATTCTCGCGTACGTGGGCAATGGTTTCGCACCCTAAAATCCAAAGGAGCAGGTCAGAGAAGAAGGGAACCTCAGCATCGGTACATGGACCTACCACTCCCACTCAAATCCTCGTACCATATTCTATTCTTTCCAACGGCCCTGAAGGTCCCTCGATAACCCTTGGGTGACATATTAACATGACCATCGCCTGAGAGAGGAGCTGTAGCAACGAAGAATAGCTTCTGCTGTTCTAACCAAGGGAAGATAAAGTCTGGTATCTCATCCCAGAATTGGCCCATTTGTGAGTGCGTTAAAGGGGTTCAAAAGCTGGATTCTTTTTTATGGACGAAGAGGTTGAGTGTGTTATGATTGTTTCTTTCAAGGATATGGCGAACGTGAGTGAAGGAGAACCTGTTGATGGTGCATTACACTATTAATTTACACAGTTCTTAAAATACTGAGGCCTGAAAAGAATTCAAGACGTGCGAAAGGTTCTTTGCATTTGGTCAACTCAACAGCATTGATCCTCGACATAAACAACTCACCGCTAAGCCAGTTGCCAGCTGCCAGATTACCATTCTGCCTTCTTATAAACACAAGTGATAAAAAACAGCTGAAGGACTGTACAAGTTTCGATGGACTTGTTCGGGAATCGGCTGGCACTTTAAATTCGGCTGCACCCGGACTACGCGGTCGTTGTACCACGTCATATACTTAACTTGCTTCCTCCTTCACGGTGCACTATGTAGACAATTTATCTGTATGAATAACTGCCCAATAAATGTATTTGTGCCGTTTCTGAGGTCAGAACATGCTGAATACAGAAATGGGGCTTCATATTGTCCAGTAGGCCTACCAGGAACTGCCATCGGCCGCACAAATGACCCCTATCTCCATCGAAACTTGTTTTGAAGATGGCACGTATGGTCCACCGTAATCCCATTGACTAACCCCAATCCAGAATTTGAACTCGAGCGCACAATTGTTACAGTAATTATAACTGGAACGTTAACTGGGTATATGTATAAGCAGGAAGAGTTGTCCACTCCCTAAACACACTCGTAAACGCGCCTCTGTTCCTCCGAGATGCCGTTTGGGGTGTTTGTGGGGTGTGTGGGCTGGTTGAGTGGGGGGAGAAGCGCGAGTGGTGGTCACGATGATAGCGAGAGTGCGAGTGGTGGTGGTGGTGGTGGTGGTGCGAGTGGTACTGAGGAGAGTTGGGGTTGGGTGAATGAGAGTGAGGAGACCGAGAACGAGAACGAGAACGCGAGTGGATGATGGAGGTGGGTGAGAATGGGAATGGGAATGGGGAGCCTGTGGTGGGGATGGAGAGGGGGGAGTCGAGGGGAGGAGGAGGGGTTGGAGGGTTGTGTCCCGGTCCTTGTCGGATCTATCCATCCCACTCATCTTTACCAGAGAAGAGAACCAGAGTTATTGGTGACATGAATGAGATGAAATGCCAATGCCAATGAATATGGATGGGATGAGATGGTGGTGGTGCCTTTATCGTATTCTTGAATCTTGAGCTTGAATCGTGAGCATCGTGAGTGCCAGTGCTTGTGTAAGCCAAGGAAAAAGACGACGATCAGGAAGGAGACAACTTGAAAGTCGAAGAATCCAACTCCTGACGTCAATAGGAAAGGAAAAGGAAGGAACATATGATGTTGATATTGACGTTGACCTGGAATACCTATAAAAAGGACAAATGCCAACAGGGCGTACTAGTCTAGGTACAATTTAAATTGCAACGTTGACACCACATATGTGAATGGATGACAGGTATATAGCACGAAATAGCTGATACGAAAAAAGTGAAACTGGGAAAATAAATGAATGGAGGGTATCTGGGTATCATAGCTGTCCTTAACCTATATAATAAAGAACAAATCTAAACATTAGGACACGTACGCAGAAATCATTTCTCTAAAGAGATCTTTAAGAGCAGGGTGATCGGCAAAAAAGGCAACTTGAAATTCCACCCATTTGCGAAGTACTTCGTTAAATTCACCATCGCCTATAAAAACGGATGCGACGTCTTTGTGGCAACCAGAAGGCACAAGAGAACGCAGCAATTGCGGGATCATAAGTGGTTTAATGTAATAATGACGACTATCTGAGCAACGTAGAAAACAGGGGGGAAAATGGACAAAAGCTTCAATGGCGGCTTGAATATTTGGCATATCGCGGGCTCCACTTCCCCCTCCTTCGGAAGCTTGAGGCGTACTTGTTGGAACTTTCCCAACTTTTTGTTGATGCGCCCAATTCGATCTTTCCCTTTTCGTATTATGCCCTTTTTTCCTTTATCCCGGTCGTTGATGTGATCAGGATGACTGGCATTTGGGTCAGTCAGATCTCGGGTGATATGAGAATCATGCAGCGAGCGAACAAGGAGGTTGTTGGACCTCGGAGCAGGGGGGAGGTTAGGTGACGTAGGCTCGGTGCCAGTGCCGGAGGTGTGGGAGTCAGAATTGGCGCCGCCATTGGTGAGTGTGCCATTATGAGCGTCGTCGAGCTGAACTAAAGCCTCATCGATGGCACTCTCCAGCTCATCGAGCAAGAAGTCAAGCAGGAAGGAGTCGGCGATCGACATGTTGTCAAGTGCGTTTGGGTCCAAGATATCCTTTTCGTTATCGATGGTAGTCGCCGAACCATTGGTGAGGTCGGTGGACCCGGGAGCGGGTATGACTTGAGTTACATTGGCCCTTGGAGTCAAGGATGAATCGACGATGGGGTGAGCAAGGGCCAAATTGAGGGTGCACGAAAGGAGTGCAAGGGATAAGAAGTTGGGCAAAATGCGCATTTCGAATGATGTAAGGAATGTAAATGTGTAAATGAGTGTGGGCTAGCCGTTGGAAACGACGGTAGGATGTTGGGTAAGAAAGAAAAGAGACAAACGACTTGAGGACGTCGAATGAGTGACTCTGAAGGGATTATCTTGTCAGGTTTTATACCGCTCTCGCTGTGGCACAGCAAACAAAAGAGAATCCACGCAGAATTCAGACGCCTGTTGAAAAACTCGTTGTTCGCTACTGTTTTGCATTCCAGTAGTCGTAACCTCATGGAATGGCGTTCAATCTGATTAAATTTGACTATAATTATAATCAAGCTGTGATCAAAATGGAATTGATAAGGAGCACTTGAGAAATATGGTGCATAATCGAAGCGAATGGGTCATTCCAGCTTCGATGACTGCTGCCAAAGACCGCAAAAGACTTGGATATCAGTTGCCACCATTCGGTTCGAATAAGTTCAAGTAAGTTGGCGGTTGCCAGATATGAGGTAAAAGTAAGATGTATGAGAAGGCCTTTGAAATGTGCTGGACTTGGTCTTTGCAATTGCCATGAAGGACGGGGCCTCCAGAATTCAGATTCCAGGTCACCACAACGCAGCGTCTTGAGAGCACGGTCTGGCGACGCAAGAGAGCAGAGGGTCGAAAGATTAAGAGTACACGTATGGAGAAGGTCGAATATTGGAATTGGACTCATGCGGAACTCTAGTGTCTGTAGCATGGGTGACCTGAGGAGAGATAGAAAGGAGCACAAAGTAGCACGTCCCTCTCTAGTGTAGAATGACGCCCATATCTCCAGTTCCTTGAAGAAAGGGCGTGAGGGGTTGAGCATCAAGGAGGTGTAAGATGTCACGGAGAAGCAGAGAATCTAGGCAACCGGGGAGTAAATCATTTGGGCCTGCACCTTCCGTGTCCTCCATGACAATCTGTCTGACTCGCCTGCCATAATACGACATGCGATTTATATCGATAAAATCAGAGGACCATCGGCATCGATCTAAAATTGTTCACGTATTCTGGTCAGATTTTAATGTATGCAATAGATATCAGAAAATAAAATCGCAAGAAAAACTTTGCGCACCACATTCCATGTTTAAATTTTTTTCCTCCAGTGATCAGTAACGCTTTTGAATTTTGCACCTGGAATAACTTGGAATAACGGTTGTAAATTGTAATCTAACCAGGCGTCGCCACATAAAGTCAAGTGCAGGTGACAGAAGTGCTTTGCAAGTCAGAGCAGTTGCCAGGGTTGTGCGACCATCAATTAATATAGAAATTTTTGAAATTTTCAACAAGTAGTAGTAGTAGTAGTAGTATTCACGGCATGGGACCAANGGTTGTAAATTGTAATCTAACCAGGCGTCGCCACATAAAGTCAAGTGCAGGTGACAGAAGTGCTTTGCAAGTCAGAGCAGTTGCCAGGGTTGTGCGACCATCAATTAATATAGAAATTTTTGAAATTTTCAACAAGTAGTAGTAGTAGTAGTAGTATTCACGGCATGGGACCAATACACTGATACGCCGGTCCCGGAGACCATACTGAGTGGTCACGCACGCGCGCGCGATACACACAGCTCTCAACGAGGGATTTCGAAGAACGGTGTCCATAGAGAACATTATGAAGCCTGAGGGAAGGGGCAAGCTATCTCAATACCACTTCGCGCCAGGGATTTGTGAACAAGTGAATAAAGATCCCGCTAGCCCCTTTTCCTTGATCAAAGCAGGATTTTTGAAGTATAAGCAAGGGTTTGTAGAACTTTGTACTAGTAGGTGAGATTCAGATGGGAGCAGTCGACGGCTTTGGATGATTGTTTAGGGCAGGGTGAAAATTCCCATGTTCAGCCATACCGTATACGCATCATGAATAATAGAAATTTCCAATTTCAATTTTCACCTTGAACAAAAAAAAAACCGCACACCGTTAGATGGAGAGATGTCTGCTTGGGTGCAGATTGGTTCGTTTCGAATCATAAAGAATTACAAATATACACGATACATCAATTGGACGAATTCAATATCTGGAAAAATAATGATTTACATTATTAGAAAGAGAACGACGGGAACTCCAAAAAGACAATGAAGTGGTTGAGAGCAAGCCCGCTTGGATTGTACCACGACGTACACTGATCATAAACCAGACTTGGTTTTCTCTCGTTTCCTCGCTGCCTGCAATCCAACAATGAAATCCCATACGTCGGACCTCCCAACATGAGGATGGAATCTAATCCTTTCGAGATTTAAAGTGCAAAGAGAGGGGAACAGCATGTCGAGGAACTGGGCCAGGTTGAATGGATGCTCGACTAGGGGCACATTGACGGGTCCAGCCAACGGTGCGTTATGAGGCCATTGACGTTCTGAAATATAGATTTTTGTCAGAGGATGGTCTGGTAGGACACTGTCAATGACTTCTTCCGGAAGGGCTGATGGGTGGGCATGTTCGAGGTTGATGTTATTCACGGTTAGAGATTTCAGTTTTGGAAGGTAAATGGCGATCGTAAGGAGTGATGCGTGAGTGATTGAAGGTTCTCCTTCAGTCTCGAGAGCGAGCTCCTCCAGTCTTGGCCATGCTTGTACAAGATCGAAAAAATCGTCGTCCATAAAACACCTGACCTTTGGCCCTTGGATTTTAACCTTGGTAAGGTTCTGAAGCTGCAAAAGCGGTTTCAGGCTTTGCCACAAAAGCAGAGGTGGCGTCGCGTTCTGAGTGGCACCGTTTCCAACGGAGATGCTGTTTTCTCCCAAATGCAGCCATAAACCACAGATTGCGCTGGAGGATTCTGTGATTTGAAAGAAGAGATCATCCCATATCTGTTTACTCGGCCAGGCTCCAACGTCAGAGCACCTAAAGAAGATTTGTAGGCATTGAAGTTGAGGGAAGGAGAAGGAAGAGAAGAACTTTGGGGCTATTTGGGTATCCGACCCCAACGAAAGAGTCCGCAGTTCATCGATGGTGGCCTTGGCTGGATAATTCTTTTTTTGTTTTTTGGGAGGAAAGATGATGGTCGATGGCCCATGGCTGATGTAAAGAACCTGGATAAGCGACTTGTCCACTAAAAGTGATTGAATGGTGGTAAGATCCAAAGCATTTGCACGGGTCATTGGGAATTGAAGAACTTCTACACGTTTAAGATGCATTAGCGGTCCCAAAATATCTGCAGAAAGCTTGAAGTCCGCTTGAAACGATTTAAAGTTTCTTGGTAGTGTCCTTTCCGCAAGGTCGTGGATAAACATTGCAATGGAAGGTATGTGCAATAAATTTGGAGGCTGGGACACTGACAGTTTCACTGTTTGAAGGGTTTCGGAAAAGAATAAATAAATTCCGGAGAGGAGGGGAGGGACGATATTGCCATCGTTAATTGCAAAAGCAAGTTCAAGCACCTTTAGACGAGGGAATAACGGCCTGTTCTTGAGGCCGCGTAAAATGTCGTGCACAAGAGACGGATCTATCTGTATCCGTCTGGTACCAGGCGCGCCAGTGAGCGCGAGCTGCCTAACCCTCTCGGTGTAGAAAAGTATTCTGTCTATGCGAGGTGCTGAAAGTGGGCGGTCGACATACTGATGAGGTAGAGATAATTGATTCATGTTAATAGACTTGGATGACATTGACAGTAGACGGATTCCATACACATTGTCTCGAACTTGTCCCAGGTGCTTCAAGCCTTTGATAACGAAGACGAGGTATTATCCTCAGTATTGGATATACGCTATCCAAGGACCTCCATATTTCGTTGAGGCCGTAGGGTAGAAACCCCTTGCAGGTCAACGCGGCATTCAAGTAGAAGCCACGCCCTTCGCCCTTCATGCCGGGATCGTCAAGAGTCCGAATATGAGAAAATATCTCGCACATGAGAGATGGGCATCCCAGGACCGTGTTCTGTGCTGCAAAGCTCTTATGCAGCTTAGAGAAAATTCTGCACATAGGTGGTCAGACTCAAAGGCACTAGTGGGGCATGTATGCCAGTGGATTGAACTCACACTGGCGAATTAGTCACTGGCAGAGAGTCTTCGGTGACTTCAACGCTGTCGTCCACATCGTCCTCAAAGCTATTAGACTAAGAAAAAAGCAGAATGTCAGAATAACAGGGGTAGATAATGCACAAAGAAAACTGCATACGAGGTCCATATATGTGTGACCACACCTGGCCTTTTTATGACTCAATATTCAGGAAGTAGATCCCTAGAAAGAATGAATTACAATGCGAGGAAGATGTTGATGGGGGTCAATTGTAAGATTGGTCTGTCTGGAATTGTTGGCTCGCAAAGTATGGGGCACAAAGGAACACATAGAGAGGTGCAGTGCAGGGATTTATATGTCCTTATCAGAACCGCATGTGACTCTTGATCTTTGTCATGTTTGAACGCGCCCACAATCAAGTCAAAGGGATGTACATCTTTACTTAGCTGACATGGATGTTAGATGTTAAGTTCAATGGTCATCGGTTGCCCCAGTTCAGTCGCCACAATCACATTTGGCATGGTCAGTGGTGTAGCAAGCAGAAATCGGATAATAAGAGCATGTTTCCTCGAGGAAGCTCGAGGAGTGAATGAATCAGAATGATAGTATGTAGGCAGAGCGGCCAGAGCCTGAACGCATCAGTCGCAAACTAGGCCTGCCCTAAATGATTCCTGTCCCACAGTACCAATCCGCTTTGCATCGTTCACATTCTTTCAAAGATTCTTTGTCTCGCAGAGTCGCATTTCGGTCGCATTGCATTCACTTGAGAAAACCTACTCGAGGAGATAGTTGCATTGTTCGACAGAAAAGAATTCCAACATTGATAAAGGTTTGTTACACATTCCAATCATAACACACCCACATCGAATTCCAATCCCGAAACGCTCAAGAAACGCTCGTCCTTTGACCAGGACCTTGCTTCGACTCGCTGCTTAAGTTACCGATCGCGACACAGCCTCAAACAACATAGTTTCCTTGTTTGCAGAGTAGTTTGTTCCGAATTGCAGGTACAAATGACATTGGTGCTAAGCAATTTGAACCATTTAATCTTACCACGCCGTCTACTGATCATGAGCCAGACTTGGCTTTCTCTCGTTTCCTCGCCGCCTGCAATCCAAGAATGAAATCCCATACGTCGGATCTCCCAACATGAGGATGGAATCTAATCCTTTCGAGATTTAAAGTGCAAAGAGAGGGGAACAGCGTGTCGAGGAACTGGGCCAGGTTGAATGGATGCTCGATGAGGGGTACATTGACGGGTCCGTCAATTGGCGCATTCTGAGGCCATTGATATTCTGAAACGCAGAGCTTTGTCAAAGGGTGGTCTGGTAGGCCGCTGTCAATGACGTCGTCCGGAAGGGCGGATGGGTGGGCATGCTTGAGATTGATGTTATTGACAGTTAACGATTTCAGTTCTGGAAGGCGAATGGCGATCGCAATAAGTGATGCATGAGTGATTGAGGGATTACCTTCAGTCTCCAGAATGAGGACCCGAAGCTTTGGCCATGCTTGTGTAAGATCCAAAAAATCATCGTCCGTAAGACACCAGACCTTTGGTCCTTGGATTTTAACCTTGGTAAGGTTCTGAAGCTGCAAAAGCGGTTTCAGGCTTTGCCACAAAAGCAAAGGTGGCATTGGGTTCTGATTGACGCCATTTCCGACGGAGATGTTGTTTTCTTCCAAATGCAGCCATAAACCACAGATTGCGCTGCAAGCTTCTGCGATTTGAAAGAAGAGATCATCCCATACCTGTTTACTCGGCCAGGCTCCAACGTCGGAGCACCTAAAGAAGATTTGTAGGCATTGAAGTTGAGGGAAGGAGAAGGAAGAGAAGAACTTTGGGGCTATTTGGGTATCCGACCCCAGCGAAAGAGTCCGAAGTTCATCGATGGTGGCCTTGGCTGGATAATTCTTTTTTTGTTTTTTGGGAGGAAAGATAATGGTCGATGGCCCATGGCTGATGTAAAGAACCTGGATAAGCGACTTGACCACTAGAAGTGATTGAATGGTGGTAAGATCCAAGGCATTTGCGCGGGTCATAGGGAATTGCAGAACTTCTACATGTGTAAGGCCCATTAGCGGGCCCAAAATATCCGCAGAAAGCATGAAGTCCGCTTGAAACAATTTAAGGTTTCTTGGGAGTGTCCTTTCCGCAAGGTCGTGGATAAACATTGCAATGGAAGGTATGTGCAATAAATTTGGAGGCTGGGACACTGACAGTTTCACAGTTTGAAGAGTTTCGGAAAAGAATAAAGAAATTCCTGAGAGGAGGGGAGGGACGACATCGCCCTCGTTCATTGCAAAAGCAAGTTCAAGCAACTTTAGACGAGGGAATAATGACCTGTTTCCAAGGAGGCGTGAAATGTTGTCCATGAGAGATGGATCTATCTGCATCCGTTTTGTAGCGGCTGTGTTAGTTAACGCGAGCTGCCTAACCCTCTGGCTATAGAAAAGCATTCTTTCTAGGAGAGGTGCTGAAAGTGGGCGGTCGGTATACTGATAATTGATTCATGTTAGTTGACTCGAACTTGGATGACAGTAGATGGTTCTCATACATATTGTCTTAAACTCGTTGCAGAACCCTCGAGCCTTTCATGGTGAAGATGAGGTATCATCCTCAATAATGGATATACGCTATCCAAAGACTTCCATATTTCGTCGAGACCGTAGGACAGGAACCATTTGCAGGTCAAAGCAGCATTTAAGTAGAAGCCACGCACGTCGGGCGTTGTTCTGGTATCGTCAAGAGTCCGAATATGAGAAAATATTTCGCACATGAGAGACGGTGATGTGCTAAGCGCGGGCAAACACCAAAAACAACCCAAACA
>NHTK01001277.1:5439-16071 GCA_002938355.1 Panaeolus cyanescens | reverse complement strand
AGAAGCCGTTGATGGTTTTGAGGCTTGACAGTCTGGCTTTCCATAACTTCTCGAGTAACAATGCCAACAACAACACTAACTCCAACCCCAACATTAATCAGACCGTCAACAAGAATATCAACAAGCACATCAACGAGAACGTCAATGAAACTGCCAACCACAGCTGGAACGATAACGACAACGAGAACGTGATTGAAAATTGGAACGACAATGACAACGCCAACGACAACGACAACGACAACGACAACTCTAACGAGAACGAGAATGAAAACGACAATTATAACGACAACTACAATGACAATTTCAACGAGAATGGCTACTTCAACGAGAAAGAGAAGTATTGATTGTCGGCCGTTGACTCATGCCTCTCGTCTTTGCCTTTGCGTTTTCTCTATTATCTTATGGTCCCATTTCATTCTATGCACCATGCGTCATTCTCATTGTCCAGGAGGCTCAGTATATACTTTCTACTCCTATACTTGTCATTTCACGTGTCCCATACATAGAAAATATACTTCCTATGCGATTGATTAGAAATAACTTTGTTTTTGTTTGAAGTGATATCACCTGTTTTCCGGAGCTAGTCGAGCATAGAGATGATCGACTGGCGCAGCTACATGCTATGTATTTGTTTACTACGCATGTTGCAAGCACGTTCTTGTATCTTTTCGACTGCCTCATATACACCAGTCCACATTTTTAGTGCGTTGAAGGGCCTCGGGACGGTTGTTGTGCTCGTCGGAATGCATCCCTCCACAGTATGCCAGTGAATGCTTAGCTCTGACATGCAGTGAAAACAGGAACTAATAGTAAATCCCAAAATAACGATGGGCTATGAGATACCTGACTGTTACTTTACCAGTATCTCCTTTAACTTCATGAGAACGTAAATCGGAAAGGAAGAAGAGAGCGCAGCATGAGCGAACCTAGCGCCCGTTGGCGTTAAATGTGCGCTTGGCTATGCCGAAGTGGCATTACTAAAGGCATTAGCCACACAAGGCCAGACAAACAAAGTAGATTACATAATTTCGCTGACAGGGACGTCTGAATCAAACACAACTTGAACCCGCATCAACTCTCCGGTTGTCCTCATGACAGGGAAACTGAATAGAAACGCCTTTAAGATATGATAAATATCAACCCAAGACTCTTGAGCAGTGTCTTTGAGGTTCAAGTTGCCAGTGACTTCCACTGCCCGGACCGATATACTACTTTATGCGCCCATGATGGACATGGCACCGAAACGATGGAAGATGACTTCGCAAAAATAAAATGGGAATACTCAGCTACGGTGACGTGCAGATTCGGGATTACCGGATATTCTTGTTTGCTAACATACTTAGCAGTCGGACTGTGCTGCGTACTATATATACTAGCCGTGAACGGCTTTCTTAAGCTTCCTTCGACTTCGATGTCGAAGTTGAGTTTGGCTCTATCTCGATGTTCGATTGTTACTTCGATTTCAAATCATTTACTTTAGCTACGCTTACTATTCGTCCTCACTAACAGGCTTCATTGATATAGCTTGCTCCAACTCTTCTGAGAATCAACAGGTCCCAACCTCACGCCCCCAACCTCGCTTTCCACACCACTATCCAGTTCATACATTCTCTCTGTACAATAGCTGAGTTTCACTTCACAGACACTGATAGTCAATCTACACCACCAGCAACATCCCAGCAACCAACCAGGGTCTCCGATCCACTGCGACCCGAAGCTCAGCCTCATTCGTCATCCATATCGATCAATCGAAGTTCATAGCCGCTTTCACGGGGCTTAGAATTACTCGCTTACATTGTGGTATGAGTATCGCTGACGTTTAACCCACATCTTCACTGACATCGAGCACGTTTAGGTATCCACTGGCACAAAGTTGTAAGTCCGACCTCGAACCTTTGTTTGCTGCATACATAACGCCCATCTATCCATTCATCCTCCTTGTCCAGGTTGAAACCTTCGGAACGAAGCCCCCACGCCAGCCTTGTTCAGTGCTTGCACTTTTATTAAGGGTCAGCATTATTACCGCCTTTTATCCATCAGCGTGAACCGCTTCCACTTCAGGTTCTACCTGCCGTCGCACCCTTGAATCACCCAATTCCCTTCAAAATATCCTCCTCTCTGTATTACACCCCAAATGGAACTTACATTCAACAATAAGGCCAACGTTCTCTCTGCACAGCTCCTCACCACGCATGACCACTCCCCCATCTATGTTATCACAACAGAGACGTCTTTATGGGGTAGAACATATACGTATCTCAGGGACGTGAATCCCGCCTTTCACGCTGGGTCTCTCCAACCACAGCGTCATAATCGCAACGCTAATAGCGCATCGGGGAAAAAGGGCGGGGCGAAGAAAGGAAAGGGGGGAGCAGAAGCTATAGGGGAGAAGGCTCAAAGCCAAGCATATCAAACCTCCCTATCGCCTCCTTCATATCGAGTTGGTAGGCATCAGGGAACGATTGTGGGGATGATCAATTGGAAGAATAAGACGATGGATGTGGGCGGGCAGAGGAGGAAGTTGGTCGAGGTGAGGAGGAAGGAGGGTGGAGGATGGGGTGTGGGATTGATGCAGTGGTCCAAGGAGAAGGTTAAAGGGCTGGGAATGTGTTTTGGATTAGCGGAAAAGGAGAAGAAGGCGGTCAATGAAGGCGAAGTGGTGGAACAGGAGAATGCGTGGGAGACGAAAGAGAAACATCGTTGGTCTGCTTCAACTGATAACACTGAGGGTGACGCACTTGGAGGTGCTGATAATGATGGGACACGAGATTTCTGGGCTAGGCGGTGAGTTGGTATTCTTTCTTGTTATCATTATTTCTCTGTGTGTTAACATAATGCACCTTTCGTGCACCCTCGTCTTCGAGGGAGTTGTAAAACGGAAGCGCCTTTTCTGATATGTGACTCATTTTACCTATAGAAAAAGACGCCTATGGCAATGGGCATCAGATCGAACAGAATATTGCATCGAGCACGAAGATGAAGGATGGAGGGTATGATAAACTTCAAACTTTTTCATCCGCACTATCATACTCACTACCCTACCCCTTTATCCTACCTAACCCCCCTATGTGTCCCCACCCCTCCTCTTCTTACATCTCATATCACCAGATCTCCACCACCACCAGCCCTCGTCGCACCACTGGTATCTTCATCGTCCCATACCGCCCCAAACTATTCGGACCGATGCGGCCCGTGACGTTAAAGCTCACGCGCGAGGCGTTGGTCAAAGACGAGGTGTTCTTGATATTAGCGCTGGTTTATGAGGAGACAATGAGAGGGGATCGAAATGTGAGTCTATAGGCTCTTTGAACCACTCCGGATGATGCTGACTTTGATCATGATGCATTGCAGAATGGATCTGGTACGTGGGGTTTGTAGCCGCCTTTTCAGGCTGCCGAACTGTCATACGGATATCGACGCGGGCTTCGATGGGTAAACGATGGACAATGTACACTTATAGCATACTATATACTCGTGCATGGACATCTACATAGTTATGAGGATCATGATGTACTAAGATGTGGTTGAGATGTGTGATTCGAGGTGTTTCATACATGAAGAAGCTACAGGAAGATTGCGCTAAAACGTGTAGACGTGTAACACAGTCCTTGAACCATTTAAATCATCCGACAACTGCGTAGAAAAAAGTGGTCAATCCATCATGACTTTCAAAGAGATCATTACGCAAAATGCACATACAGTTACGCCTATAATCCTCTGCTCATCCATCATATACAACTGACACGGGGCGAGAGATGACTTTATGATGCGATGATAGGGCAGATGTGTCATTACATCCTCTTCAAACGGCGATGGGTCTACAATCTCTGTAGGCACATCCCGACCAACGTATAAAATGGTCGTATCATCAGTCAACGTTCTGCTGTCTGGGTGCCGTGAGAAGTCAAGTATCTGAAGCGCTTGGTCTACGGCATTTCCATTGCTGCTGCTCACGGCGACCTGCTGTCCAGACAAGAAACTGTACAACAAATTGAACGGTTAATCAAGAAATAGAAGCATAAAGACGAGAAGATCTCACCGAAGCCATCCTTTTGGCACGCAAGGATGAAGCAATCGACTCGCACTAGGGCCCCATTCATCCCACTCATATACACGTCCTAATGGTTGAGGCTCCACAGCTTGCGAGTCCCTAATCTGAGCCATCTTCTCAGCCACACAACGAAATAGGAATCCTGACGGTACGATCAACGTATAATCGGCGGTACTCCCTGTACACTGATTGCATTCCTCGTCGTGTCCAATATGATAAGTCAGGCTGAACACAAGCAACCCATCATTAAGGCGTGGTCTGAAAGGCTGGTCGTCTGATGCGCTGGGGAACGCCACGCAGGGGTCATGGTTGATGACAGAGGTCACTAAGCTGCTATTCTTGGAGAGAGTCGGAAGTTTGAACGCGCAGAGCTGTGTTGGTGGGATCTGTTTCGCGTATCCATCCGAGTCGAAGGTGTAAAGATGGAGAGAGCCACATCCATCGTGAGATGACATGATAAACAGGTCGTCGTCTAGAATTTCAAAATCCTCAAAATCGTGATACAAAGGGAACTGATCGGAGTCCTGAAACCATAAAAATACAGCTTGTTAGTTGGGTTTCAAACAGAATGAAGTTTTGGCATACATAAACGAGCGAACCAGTGATCCAGTTGAATATCAAAACTCTGCATCTGCTTTCCGTCCAGGATCCGATTCGCAAGTTGATCGATAAAAGGTGACGCATGATGTAAAGCGCAGCACCAACTATGCCATTCCCAGCGGGCGCGTTATCGGGCGGGATGTTAAATTCGATCTTAGGTGTACGTGTAGCCTTTTCATGTGGCAGATTCGTCGACATGGTGCGCAAATGAAGAACCACGACGTTCCCCTCATCTGAGTTGTAATAGCTGCGTAACGGGTATGTTTGTGAGTGTAGTCAGGAAAAAGGGTGCCAAAATTAAACGAGAATTGAATAACGCACATGCTATTCTGTTCTAGAATAACCAGCAAGTCTTGAGACGGGTCCATCGCAAAGTCTCGTAGTGGTATAGGGGATTGGTGATCAATGCGCCTTCCCTTGGAGGTACTGGATGGCAGCCAGCAAAACGTTATATTTGTCCCGTCCGTTTGGCCAAAAACTCCCCCAACAAGCTCGTAGGCCTGACACGAAGAGTCAATCTGCAAGGTGATGAAGGTTTTGTGGTCCAAGGTATCCCACCGCCGTCGTCGTTCACGTAGCTTCTGTAGGATTTCTACATGTGTAAGCGTATTATGCGAGGCTGTAAGCCCGAGCCCAGACATTTGAATCAGACATTGTAAGGAAGTAGTCTCTTTAACGATGGCATTCAACGCCCGACATGTCTGGGAAGCCATACATCAGCTTGGAGTCAATTCAGAATGGAGTTTTGCGTACCTTTGCACAATGCAAGACAGATATATAGTCAAGCTGATGAAGTATTTCAATTAAAAGCTCACTAGGCAGAGTAAGAATAAGCATAGATGGTCCTGTCCCCGCTGTTGAATGAGCTGAACACTGGTGGGTGACGACAACAGCTTAACAGCCCCTGTGAATTTGCAAAGCCAAGTCAAGAGCACACCGCATCTGCACGTGCTGCGTCTCACGATGATGGACCCTGACGTCGACGAGTCCGACGCCTGATCTCAGGAAGGAAATTTCCAGGGTCCAACTCAAAACCGAACTACATCAGCGAGCTCAGTCGATAGCAGACATCCAGGTCAAGAGCCTACACAGTTTCAGGTATATCCCCAACTGAACCGTGTACACCCATCCAGAACTCCAAATACCTCCAACATTGAATATTCCGAAGGCTTGACTTGACTTGCTATCGCCTAGATGTCCTGGGTGACTCAAATGATCCTCCATTCGACAGATGGATACCACTGATTGACCAAGCTAACGCTATTTGCAGGAGTTTACAGTTGTGAAATAGAAAATATCATCAATTGTGGCGGGGTAGCATGAGCAGCGCTCCATGTGACGGTGTACCTCGCACCGCCTTGCTGCCTAACCATAGCCGGGGCGGTGTTATGACATGCCAAAGGCTCCCGAGCACCATTGCTACATACTCCACACTCTAACAACCTACGGCAAACAACTATCCAACCGCGTACTTCCTCTCAACAGCGCAGTCTCGCATCGGCAACGTGCTGCATTCCCTCTCGGTTACAAGGATTTTCTGATTCGGTCTGGGCGCTACATCAACTGAGCTGACGCGTTCAATTGCAAAATGATGCACTGTACACTTTACCTCTACAGTCTCATGAAGTTGTTGGTCCATTCCAAAACGTTCCACGAGTTTCTCTAGTTTCGGAGTTAAGCTGCTCTCCAACGTCGATTCCGACCATGACTCGCTTCAGATCTTCTCCCATCTGTATAACAGACTGCTATCAGTCAGTGATTCTCAATTGTTCATCATGACTTAGGCCCCGAAGATCCCGAATCTTGATATGCCGCCGCACTTCATATTTTCGAGTTGCGACTTCATGTACCTCGAACGGAGATGCTATTCCGAGATGGGTAATTTATCATATCTTGCACCCTCCCGACTTAACCGAGGACCCGATTCGGAGTCATACATATGAAGTACTGTCCTGCGGTTCTGCATTGGCATACTTTCCGTCCACTATCACACAGCACTCAACAACAATCATCGGAATAGCTACACAAATGGCACAACAAAGTACGCCTCAGCAAGGTTTAAAAAGATCAGAAACTCCTGAGGACGAGTCAAGTTCAACACACTCTTCTATTGCTTCGACAAATCAACCTTGGCCTTGGTCTACAATGCACTCAAACAACCCCTACGCACAAGCTGGCTGGACTGCTCAGGAACGTCAAGGTCGATGGCATCCCATCACGCCTCAGACGCCAACCTACGGTGCCCTGCCCACCGTAATCAGCGAAGCTTCTCCAGATTGGATTAGCTTCAACATCACAACAGCTGACGGAGATGTTCTGGACTGTACAGTTCTCAGTCCGCGCCACCAGCCCATCTTCGAGATTTCGACTCGAACGAGCAGCTCGACAGGCTACCTGGTGACCACCATGTCCCAGGCAAATGGCGATCTTTACTCCAGAATCGATTGGACTCCAGCTCCGACTGTCAGCATCACAGGAGTCTTGCATCGCCAATCTGCATTTGATTGGATTCGACGCTCTGACCTAGCTCGACAGTATGTGCTATTTACTTTTTTATTGTCAACACTTCCTAACATAATTTATAGTGCTCGAACAGTCTCGATCCGTGGACGTGACTACACTGTCGAGAAATACAGAGATACTCTATACGTATGTACTCGTTCTTCTATGCAAGATAGCTAAACACTAACCTACTGCAACACAGATTTTTACAGTCGGCAGCACGTCTGGCTCTCAGCCAGAACTTCTGATGAAGTTCTACCGCAAGAGAGATGGTCTTCGTCTCGATGCCAGCCCCCGAGCAGTTCAAAGTGGCCTAATCGAACCCTCCCTCGTCGCGATCATACTCCTCACCGACCACACCCAGGCTGGAATCGGTCGTGGCTTCTAATGTCTGACGACGTGACGTCTCAATTCTATACCCCCAACTCTGCATCACTTATTTATTGGTTTCTTTAAACTTAATATTGATAATTATATATATGATCATAACTGTAGATACGATTCTCCTCTCCGTTATCGCTTCGTTCGCGTTCTCATCTTGTCATACTAGAACGTTTACTTTACAGGAGGCTTCACGCCCTTTAATGCGCTACTTCGTATGTAACATATTCGACCTCCTGTTGTGTAGATATCACCGGAATATACCCAATACCCTTGTATTGTCTTCTGATTTCGCAACATACGCAGCATTGGGCTGCGAATTACCCTCTATAGACATATTGTTTTTCATCGCTACTTTTCAGACGAAATGGCGCTCGAATCACAATGACGACGAGTGACTAGTCAAACGTTCATACATTCAGAAAATTCCCAAGTACACTGTGCACTGTGCAGACAAGAGAACGCGTACGTGTCAATGTTGACCAGTGCAGGCGCGAGTGTCAATGTCAGGCACGTATGTCATGTTCTAAAAAAAGCATTCCGCGGCCGTTACGAACAAGAAAATCATCGTCGAGTATCAATACCCGGAGACAGGGTTTAGCATGTGGGCGGTGTCTTCCCTATCATCTTCATCATTCTATGATTGTACATTGATATTCATTTAATGATACATAGCATACAAAGTGCCTGAATTTATTGCTTGACCCTTGACTCCGACGCATCATCCGCGTTTCCAACCTAGCGACTCCACCTACAAACCATGCCATTCAAATCCAGTCTCCAAGTTGATCTCCGCCTCAAGCGGCAAGTCATCGCTGGCAGGTCCAATCTTCACCACGTAACGACCAGCCTCCACAACCCAAGTGTTATAAAGATCACTCCAGTAAGACGCAGCGTACTTGTCCAAATGTACACGCGCAGTTCGTGATTCACCAGGAGCCAAGTCACGAACTTTGGCAAATCCTTTTAATTGCAATCCGGGATGCGTCAGTTGCGACGTAGTTGGCAGCGACACGTAGACCTGAACGACTTCCGAACCTGTCAAAGTTCCTGTATTGGAAACAGTGACGTCGATATCAACGGAAATGTCGTCCTTTGAAATCACCGGTTCCGACACGACGACTTTATCGAACTTAAAGGTGGTGTATGACAGCCCATGTCTTATTGAATAGGAATACAAAAACGTTAATTAAGCCGCCTTGTGACGCGGAAAATGTCAAACGTACCCAAATGCGAATAGGGGAGCAATATTGCGGTGCTGATGATGTTTATAGCCCTGAGTCGCACTGTCAGATGGGTGTCATTCTAAAAAGAGAATACTGCGTCTTACCACAAACAGATCTTCAGAGTAATGAACCTAGGAGTACGTGGATACTGAGTACGAGTCAGAATGATACAAGCAAACTCAACTTACCCTGCCATCTTCTGAGTGGAAATGGCCATAGGATGCGATGTCCTCCTCTCGCCGAGGGAAGGAAAGGGAAAGCTTCCCTGACGGATTTTGCTTGCCAAAGAGGACGTCGGCTATAGCACCACCCGACGCATTTCCGAGATACCAAGCATGAACGATGGAGGAAACCTCATCTTTCCATGGCATCGTAATCGCAGAACCCTAATATCAAGATCAGTATCTCGCAACCAAAAAACACGCCACGCCCCACTCACAGATTGAGTCACGACGACAGTCTTAGAGTTAACAGCTGCGACCTTTGAGATCAACTCATCCGTACGCCCAGGTAACGCAATGGTCTTCCTGTCGTAACCCTCAGTCTCCCAATCAGAATTGAGACCGACAACTGCGATGACAGCGTCAGCGCCTCTCGCAATATCAATTGCACGAGTCATCAATTCATCAGAGTCTTCAACTACTGCGCCACCCAAGCGCACACCAGGGTTACTGCACACAGCATTTTAATAACACGTGGATATCGAGAAAAGTATGACGCATACCTGTCCATGACGGCTTCATCTTCATCACCATCTGCAGGGGCACGAACATTGCAGAACTCGACGAGAATATCATGCTTAGTGTTGGCCTTCAATTCTGCGATCCCACGTTCCTCCTCACTGCCTTGACCAAAGAAGTCTTCTCCCCTTCTTTGGCGTGTCCAGTTATCAATGATTAGTTTGCCGTCAACGTACAACTATCAAACCAGGAGGTGAACAGAGTCATTGTCAGTGTATAGATCTGCAAAATGTTTTTTGACGCACCTTTGCCCGACCAGCAACAGTCAACCCGAATTCAAACTTGCAATCAGTTTCTCTGGGTTTCAGCTGTCCTCGCAACTTCATAGTCCACTTGCGAGTAATCCCCTTTGGCGTGGATGTACTGATAAAAATGCGAGTCTCATCGATGAGCCTTTCCTCCAAAACTTCATCACGGGCGACAAGGCTCTCGTTATCAAGATGAGCGTGCCAGCTTCCAATCCAACCACGCTCTCCAGTGGGGGTGAACATTTCATAATCAAGGGAAGGCATGGTTTTAAAGGCTGAAACAATAAAATTAGGCTTGAACGACGTTTAGGTGAGCGTCTGAAGACTTACCGCGAGCTCCCTCACAATATTCAACTGCCACGTCAGAGCCACTCCCCTGGAGGGCATTGATTATTCCCTGGAATGGAGTGACGAAAAAGCTGGCCTTTAACGCAGCGGATCCTCCTCCACTCAACACGATAGCTTTTGCGTTGGAACCAATCACAGCAATTTTCTTGAGCTCTTTGGGTTTGAGGGGCAAGACACCACCCTCATTGCGAAGGAGGACGATGGACTGGGCAGCAGATTGACGTAGGAGCTCCTTGGATTCTTCAGTATCAACGGTACGCTCAATACCATCCCCATCAAGGACCTAATCAAATATTAGAGGCGATATATGAGCGTAAAGGGTGGCGTACCTCAGGCGCACCGGCGGCACATTTCTTGACAAGCTCCAGCACCTTGCGAGCTCGTTCCTTGACCGTCCTCACAGTCACCTTCCTGGCAACTATGGACCTGTTAACATAGTCAAGAGTCCTCCATTTATTGTCGCCTGGCATCTCTAGATCCAGGCCAGCGTTGAATGCTGGAGCGACACCATAGGTCCCAAACCTAAACCAAAAAAT
>NHTK01001275.1:0-34182 GCA_002938355.1 Panaeolus cyanescens | reverse complement strand
GTGCATTCGAAGGTCTAGAATACTTGCCGAAATGTACCGTCATAGGGGTGGTCCCAGCCCTTTACCTCGGCATATCGTAGCTCGAGGTCCTCCAAGTTTGGACAAGAAAAGATGTCGAGGATGGGGAGCTCTGTAATGTCTTGTACATGGAGGCTGGTGAGTGTATTGGAAGCCATGTACTGATCCAAGAGGCTTCGAAATCCAAACAGCCCCATACTTGATTCCGGACCCTCGTAGGATGTGGACCCATATCCGTTCAAGTTGACCTTGAGATATTGGAGTCTCGGAAGCTGAAGCAATGGAGTTAAGGAGCCATCCTTTTCAGCATCGATCGGCTCAACCGGTCGTTCATTGGGCTCCCGATATTCAAGCCATTTTATGCAGCTGGCAAGGGTTGGGTTAGCCTTGATCGCACCAACGAGCTGTTGAGCGCGATCTTGGTAAGAGTGTATGTCTATTTGGACCCATTTGAACAGGAGAGGCTGGCAGATCTCAGCGAAGGATTTCGAGACGAGACAGAGAGCGATGAGGTCTGATTTGGAGAATCCACTATAAACTTGTGGCGATCCAGGCGATGTTGCATTGGCAATGATGTTGATGATGATTTCGAAGATCTCGAATGGAAATACAGGTCCATAGGTGTCATTTTCGGCCAAGGACATTGTAGGTTGAGGTAAAACAGCTAAGATTGGTAGGGCTGCACTACGCGAGGCCATTATTAGATCGCACTACTTATTTTATTTGTTTCTCAGGGTTGAACACCTTAGTTCGGGGGATCATTCTGTGCGATGATAAGAAATATTTCTTGGGACCTGTGCCATTATTTCTTATACGTGTCAATGATCCTTTTGTTGCAGAAGTGCAAAACTGCAGAACGGATTCTTGGATGCAGAATGCATACGCGGAAGAAGGTCTGAAAGGAAATCCCAGTCGAGCGCGGAGTGGTGAAAAGGGCATTGCACTTTAACTTCTGTGCGATTAGTCGAGACTACGATCAATCTACGTATACATCGAATGATGTATGAACGTCTCTAGAGGTGTGTAGACGATTCATGGAAAATTTTAAATTATTTTCGTATTCCTGGAGCTCAGCTGCGCCTACAGATGTACCCCACGCGTACAGTCCCGTACTCAGTCGCAGACTTATTCTCACTTCATTCAAAAGTGGGAATGCAGCTCCGTTGTCAGCCGTCAGTGAAAGGTCAAGGTGGTTCCATTGTTGGAAATCTAGATCATTGCGGCGATCCACTGCTATATCGCAGTAGATGTCAAGGCGTTGGAGTACGTTGGTATGGGAGATACCTTCCAAGGCCATCCGAATTATCTTGAGAAGGTCTTTACCGCTTTCCAATACGATCTTCCATTTGATTGTAATATTTTTGAGCGTCTGTGCAGAGAGGGAGAAGCATCGTTTGAGGTTTAGGGATGTTATCTCCGGATTCCAAGCATGGTTTAGCGCTGTCAGTAATATCAATAGGGACGCTCATCCGTAAGCTTGAGGACATAACAAACCTTGTATTTCAAGTTCCTCGAGTGATTCCATGTGTCCAAAGATAGGATTTATCCCAAGCGTGATATCTTCTTCGGTGATAAGGTAATACGTCAAGTGCTTGAGAGCAGGGAATGCCTTGACGCCCGCAGATTCGGCTAACCGACAGAAGTAAGACCAGTCAACGGATTCGATGGATACAATGGCTGTGAGGTTTTTGAAACTGACGAGTGGTTGGGCGCTCATCGGAAAGATTTCTGGTCGTTCCGAGCGAAATTTACTCATCCTAACAAATTCGAAACGTTCGATTTGTGGGCAGTATGCGAAGAGAGAGAGTGCAACATCTTGACGGCCGTAGATCATAGCTGTTTTCAGTTTGAACCCTTTGTTGAGCACCTCGGAAGCAGCGGGGTGGTCCCAGCCATCTGTCTCGCAAAATCGTAGCTCGAGGTTCTCCAAGTTTGGACAAGATAAAACGTCGAGGATGGGGAGCTTTGTAATGCGCCTTATATGAAGCGTGGTGAGTGTGCTGGAAACCATGTACTGATCTAGGAGGCTTCGAAGTCCAAACATCCCCATACTGGATTCCTGGTCCTCGTATGATGTAGGGAAACATGCAGAGATCTTGAGGTACTGGAGTCTCGGAAGCTGGAGCAATGGAGTCAAGGAGCCATCCTTTGAAGCATCGAGCGACTGATTAGTCGTCATATTGGGCACGATATATTCGAGCCATTTTATGTAGCTGGCTAGGGTTGGGTTGGCCTTGATAACACCAGCGAGCTGTTGAGTGCGATTCAACTTGGCAAACTGAATGTCTATTTGGACGGATTTGAACAGGAGAGGCTGGCAGATCTCAGCAAAGGATTTCGAGACCAGGCTGAGGGAGTTGATATCAGGGTGTGGTTTGAAAAATTTCCTACTAAATTGTGAGGGGATTGGACTGGTAATGAAATTCATGATGATGATTTCGAATATATCAAATGGAAATACAGGTCCATTAGTGTCATTTGTGGCCATAGATGTTGCAAGATTAACATCGGACATCGTAGGAGGAGGAGGTAAAGGAAGGTTGATGTGTCACGATGACCAATGTATCTCGACAACCAGGTCGAATGGCAATGGGTAAGCCAACCTCGGAGAGTCGAAGTTGCCCTAGAGCTGTCTCGTTATGCATGAGCTCCATTCTTTCGCCATTCATGATCACCTACTTTTATTGCGTCAGGTAATGCTCAAGGCAAGCTAAAGGTGTCCTTAACCAACTCCAAATTCGTAGGCTTGACTTCAGGCTGTACTCCTTGAACTGCGGAGGGAGTTTAGTGACATATGGAGACCACGGTCATTATTAGGTTATACGACTCCTTAATTTTAGTTGTTTCTCAGGGTTGAACATCTTAGCGAGGGTGATCATTCTATAAGATGATCAGAAATATTTTTTTCTAATTCTGTGCGATATTTTTTTATTATACGTGTCAATAATTCTTTGAACTGTCAGTGATTCTGCCATTGCCAAGTGGCGGAGCATTGTCTGGCCACATTGTTGTCACGTGACCGAAATAATGCTTGATACTTTCAGGAACAAGACTTGGACAAGCACTACAAACTCTTTCTCGTCCAGTCTCCAGCGAATTTCTTTTAACGACCTACCTGTCCACTCCTTTCCCTTGAATATTCTCAAATTTTACTTTTTTTCCTGACGACTTGTGACGACCAAAAAACTTGCCATGGAGGACAAATATATTGGCCTACTACTGGCCCTTTCTAGTTCAGCTGCTATAGGATCAAGCTTTGTCTTGATGAAAAAGGTAAAGATTACATTCCACGCACACAGAAAACCCAGAATTTTCTGTACACTGGCTGCTTTTTCTGGAGGATTCGTTTTTCTTATGAACCGTATTGCAGGGCCTCAACCAAGCAGGATCTCAGAGCGGTTATGACACATCAGCATCAGACAACCTAGTCTATCTGCGGAATCCGATGTGGTGGGCAGGAATGTGCACGAGTAAGTTGATGATTTTTATCATTTAATTTCAGTTCATGAGGTCTAATATGCTTTGGTTGTAGTGGTGGTTGGAGAGAGTACGTTCAACAAGACGCAGTAACACTGGAAAACACCCTGACATTGCCTTTTTCACCGCAGTTGCCAACTTTGCAGCCTATGCTTTTGCCCCTCCCATTCTAGTGACACCGCTAGGTGCTCTCAGCGTGCTTATTGGGTATGTGTTACGCATCTTATCTGGTCAGCGCCCTCCTTATAACCTGTTATAAAGCGCCGTTCTTGCATCCTTCCTTCTCAACGAAGAACTCGGTCATTTAGGACGAGTCGGTTGCACCTTATGTATCCTCG
Source organism: Panaeolus cyanescens (assembly GCA_002938355.1). Lineage (NCBI taxonomy): Eukaryota > Fungi > Basidiomycota > Agaricomycetes > Agaricales > Panaeolus > Panaeolus cyanescens. The sequence continues at coordinate 30,349 of NHTK01001275.1, read as the reverse complement.
GTTCTCTCATCATTGTTCTCCATGCTCCAGCCGAACAGGAGGTTGATACTGTTGATAAAATTTTGGGGTACGCATTGCAACCTGGTGCGTTTAATACCGTGACTTTATTTTTTTTTTCTGTCTAAATATGTCAATCACAACATGCAGGGTTCCTCATGTACTGCTTCACTGCCCTTGTATTCAGTCTTGTGATGATTTACAAGATTGCACCAAAGTACGGTCGTTCCAATCCGATCGTATATGTTTCCATCTGCTCCGTTGTGGGGTCCGTCAGTGTCATGGCTATTAAAGGATTCGGCATCGCTGTCAAATTGACATTCGCGGGTAATAACCAATTTGTGCACCCGAGCACATATGTCTTTGGAATCGTTACTGGAGGCTGCATCGTTATCCAAATGAACTACTTCAACAAAGCCCTTGATACGTTTTCTACCAATGTGTACGTGTCAAGTTTTCAACCTGCTCTATCTCATCCACGTGAAATAATCTCTCATCTTCTTTTTTTGACATATATTTATTTAGCGTCAATCCGATGTATTATGTCGGCTTCTCATCCGCCACGATCGTTGCTTCTCTCATCCTCTTCCAAGGCTTCAACACTACAGATGCATCCAACACATTCTCATTACTCGCTGGCTTTATCACCACTTTCCTAGGCGTGCACCTATTGAACTTGTCCCGCCAACCCGAACCACCATTAGATGGCCACCAGGTCCTCGAAGGTGGGCTGATGAATCCCCGGCTAAGTCTACAAGGTCGTATGTCTATTGACGGGTGGAACGGTCCCGGTGAGCGTGGGGGTATGGATGTTCACATGAGTGGCATGGGTGCTTCAGGGCGGGCCGGACGACACGGCCGACAAAGTTCGCTATACCGCTCACAAACGACCACATTGTTCAATGCTTTTGAAGATGGTGAAGCGCCGAATGGTAATGGAGTTAATGGGCATCGACGAGGCCCGAGTGGTGGGGACTTGCAACAGTTGAGGGAAGCGGATGAATGGGAGGAGGATGATTATGCGGATGGGAAGCGCGAGGATGAGCGGGCGTTGTTGAAGAAGAAGGGAAGGCCGGGGCAGTTGCAGACGCAGCAGCAGCGGCAGGCGAATGGTGGATCGCGCAGTCCGATTGGTGCTGGATCGCGGAGTCATAGTCATTCTCCTATCCCTGACGCGTCGTTATCGGAAGTGCGGATAACACCACGGTGATGGATCATGGTGACCCGACGCATTTCGTTTTTGTTAATTGGATTGTTACATACTGTTACCCCCTTCCCCCTGTTTTAGCGCCCTTTCACTGACATTTTTCTGTTCTTCGATTTTTTGCGCTTGTTTTAAATGACGTGTGTTTTTGGAATTTTACCCCTTTGATTTTCTTTCTTTGCTTTTCTTTTTTGGTTGTAGACGTTTTTGCAGGTTTTTTGATATGCTGGAGGAGCAAGGCTGGTATCTTGCAGTGCTTATCACATATTTTGCATGCTTTAGATGACCTCTTTTTTTTCGGTTATTGTTGCATTTTTCTTCCATTGCTGCGGTTTTGAGGAGAGGAGGTGTTGATTTAGAGGATATGTAAATCATCACAACGGCGACGGTTGATGAGGACAAGGACAAGGATAATGACGACGACCCAGACTCCCATTCCAGCCCCCTCGAAAAAAGGATTACCCATCCATATTCCAATTCGACGCGACTATCATTCTCAATAAACACTTCAGCCTTGATCCTCGCCATCCGCTCCTCCTCGCCTCAATTATCAATGAAGTAGACTAAAAAATCTGCGATATTTTTCAACGCAGCAGTTATTCCAGCACCTATCAGATTCACCACTACGACTAGATGCATACATACGAGCGCTCATTCCAACCTTTTCCACATACCATGAGCTTAATACCTTCTTTTGTGCCATTTCCCCAATACCCCATCTTTTCCCAACTCCCCTTGCGTTTTTTTCCCGCTTTTTCTTCGTTTAATTTGGACCTCTTTGGCATGTTTGTAACACTCGCGATCGTTGGTTATACATAGTAGGTATGCGTACAGTATGTAGTAAGCTTTTTTAGTACATTGGGTGCATCCAATAATTGAAGCAAAGAATACCGAACGGACTTCATCTCTCTTATACATTTCAAGTGAACGTTCAATCATCTTTCGCTGTGCATGAAAAAGTATTTTAGGCGTGGAATGCCCAGGTGAATGATAAATCCAGAGAGGAAGGGAAAAAAATGGTTCAGCCCGGGATCGAACCGGGGACCTTCTGTGATACACAACTGAATGTGAGACAGAAATCATAACCACTAGACCACTAAACCGATACACTTTGTGCTGATTATGATGATTACCTTCGCGTGCCTGTCGATTGTAGCTGGAGAGCCGTTTATATTGTGTCCTTATTAGAAGATAAGCGCTGACAGGCGTAGCGCACACCCTGGAAAGCGCCTGATTGAAGAGATCAAATTTGAGGTTCTCAAAGACATAAGCCATCGAATTAAGATGCTCAATGTACTCAACACTGGGCGGTTCTGGTTGTCACAGTATGGCTCCGGTTGTCGAGATAAATTGGTCATCGTTCCACCATCCACCTAAATATAAACTTGGCAGAATATCAACCTTCCTTTACCTCCTCCTACGATGTCGGATGATAAGCGGGCAACACCCAAGGCCACAGATGACACCGAAGGACCTGTATTTCCATTCGATATCCTAGAAATCATCATCAACAATCTCATTGCCAGTCCAATCCACTCACAATTCTGCAGGCGTCAAAGCCTTCCCTGCTGTCAAGCGCTTGAGATACCACTTTATCACGGACGAAGATATTACGTTTGGGATAAATCCGATCTTTGAACACATGGAATCACTTGAAGAGCTTTATACAAGAGGTTTGTTATATCATCATGCTTACGGACAGGCGTGCTTATGACATACACTACCACGATACATTAACTTACAGGGTTCCCTTTACTGGACCTGACATCATTAAACCTCAAACGATGCTTCTCTGTCTCAGCACAGACGCTGAAAAATATTAGGATCAAAGGCTTTCAAAGTCATACCCTGGCCCAGATGCTTCGGGTTGCCTTAGAAGGTATCTCCCATATCAACGTACTCCGACGTCTTGACGTTGATTTTAAATGGGTATCATGGGATGACGTGGCGGCTTTCGAATTCGAAGAGTGGAGCCACCTCGACCTTTTATTGATGGCTGACAACGGAGCTGGGTTTCCACATTTAGAAGAACTCATAATAAAGCTGCGATTCGATAGAGATGCAGCTAAACGGTATGGTTTGGAGGACTACGAAAACATGTTTAAAGTTTCTATAAATCGTCTTCTTACCTCTAGAAGCGTTCGTACATCCTTCGATATCGGCAGATCTGGATAGTGGATATCTTATCTCAGCCATTGAATCATGCAGGAGTTGACGTGTTACTATAGTCGTGTATTAGATACGCGCTTAATCTTAAGCGCGCGTGTTTATATTTCTACTCGTTTACCGTTGTTTCGTATTTCATCTTATTTCATTTTATCTTGAAGTAAATTTTATTTATTCCGGAATTTTTTCCAGTTGACTAACGTCTCGTGGAGTACTAATACATTGTATTCACATTTATCTAGCGCGTTCCAAGTTCAAAGTGTACAATGGGCGTCGGCCAACTCCACCCTTGCTTTGGCGTATGATAAATTCTTCTTGCACACCTGTATGGCTTTCTGAGCACCCTGAAAATCTACGCGCTCAAACTCTTTCGAAGCTTCCCAAAAATCAAAGCTGCTTCCTGTGGCAAACAAAGTCATCCCGACGCTTATCCCTAAAGTGGGGCCGTCATGCCAGTGGTATCAGAAACGAAGTAAGTGTAATGCAAATTGTAGCTTGTACATGTAAGAAGAGTGACGACGCTCTGCGCTTATCCAAAACTTGAATCCCATTCGACCCCTTGGTACCGGTGGTTCTACTGGTCAACATAAATTGACCCTCGTGACACATCTACCTAAATATAGACTTAGCAGAATATCAACCCTCGTTTACCTCCTCCTACGATGTCGGATGATAATCGGGCAACATCCAAGGACACAAATGACACTGAAGGACCTGTATTTCCATTCGATATCTTTGAAATCATCATCAACAATCTCATTACAGTTCCAAGTCCCTCACATTCTCGTAGTGGATTCCCGAAACCAGACCGTGATATCCTCTCCCTCAGCCTCGTCTCGAAATCTTTTGCTGAGATCTGCCAGCCCCTGTTGTTCAAATCCGTCCGACTAGACATACACTCTCACCTAGATCGCGCTCAACAGTTCGTTGGTGCGATCAAGTCTAACCCAACCCTAGCCCGCTACACAAAACGGCTTGAATATCAGGAGCCCAATAAAGAACCTGTTGAGCCGATCAGCGCTGAAAGGGATGGCTCCTTCACTCCATTGCTTCAACTTCCGAGACTCCAGTATCTTAGGGTCATCGCTAAAGGACGTGAGGGTAAATCCTACGACTGTCCAGAATCCAGCACCGGGCAGTTTGGATTTCGAAGTCTCCTAGATCAGTACATCGCTTCCAGTACGCTCACCGGACTTTATATACAATCCATTAAAGACCTCCCCATTCTCGACATTTTATCTTGCCCAAACTTGGAGGACCTCGAGCTACTATATTGTGGGATAAAGGGCTGGGACCACCCCGCTCCCTCCGAGGTCCTCAAGAAAGGATTCAAGCTGAAGACAGCTGCGATCCGCAGTGCCAGTGGCGTGAATGATGTCGCGTTTCCTCTCTTCGCATACTGTCAACAAGTCGAGCGTCTTCAATTTGCTAGGCAGGGCGGCTTTCGCTCGGAACGGCCGGAAAAATTTCAGATCAGGGCCCCACCACTCGTCAGTTTCAAAAACCTCACCTTCATCGAATCACTTGCATCCGTCGACTGGTCGTACTTCTGTCGGTTAGCCGAGTCTGCAGGCGTCAAGGCATTCCCGGCTGTCAAGCGCTTGAAGTACCATATCATCGCCGAAGAAGATATCACGCTTGGGATAAATCCGATCTTTGAACACATGGAATCACTCGAAGAGCTTGATATAAGAGGTTTGTTATATCCTCATGCTTACGGGTGGGTGTCCTTAATATGTCATGGCACTGATATATATATCAACCTACAGGTATAAATGATTATGGACTGGACCCAACACCACTTATAAGCCTCAAACGATTCTTTTCTCTCTCAGCGCAGACGCTCAAAGATATTACGATCAAGTGGAAAGCCTGTCAAGACCATACCCTGATCAAGGTGCTTCGTGTTGCTTTAGAAGGTATCTCCCATATCAACGTACTCCGACGTCTTTACGTTGTTCTCGTGAGGGGATCATGGGATATGGTGATATCGCCCGAAGAGTGGAACCTCCTCAGCCGGTTATTGACGGCTGACAACGGAGCTGCTTTTCCAGGTTTGGAAGAAGTTATAATACTTCTACAATTAAACAAAGACAGAGATAAACAGGATGCTTTACGGGACTACGAAAAGCTGTTTAAACTTACCATGAACCGCATACATACCTTTAGGAACGTTCGTACATCCTTCGCTATTTCCGCATATTAATCGTAGATACCCCATTTCGACCATCACTGTGGGCCCAAAAGTTCCGTTTAACACGGGACAATGGGATAAAGAAGTGTTATGTTTTCCAACCCCAGATATTCGCGGACTGTAGTAGTTGTAGTAGTGTATCAGGTACGCGCTTAATCATAAGCGCGCGCAGTGTTTATATTTCTAGCCGTTTACCGCTGTTTCTTATTTCGTTTTATCCAGTAGATGAACTTACGTCTCGTGGAGTACTAATACATTGTACTCACACTTATCTAACGCGTTCTAAGTTCAACGTGAGGTACAAGGCCCGGCTGTTCAGTGTTCACCATTCCTTGAGTTGTATTAAGAATAACTGTCATATCATCGAAATATAATAATACATGAAAAATGAATAAATAAATTCAAACTAGGGCCAACCCTTCAAGAACGCGATGGGGCGGTGTACTGGGCGTCGGCCAACTCCACCCTTGCCTTGGCGTATGATAAATTCTTCTTGCACGTCTGTATGGCTTTCTGAGCGGCCTGAGAATCCACACGCCTGAACTATTTCAAAGCCTCCTCAAAAATCAAAGCCGCTTCCTGCCACTTCTCGCTCGTAACACACAGTTCTAAGCGCATCTCCCGCTGCCATAAGATTGGCAAACGGTAACCGCATGTTTTGCCGTTTCATGCAATACGCCTACTGTCAATGCTGTACCCCGTCCTTGGATCCTCACACCCATGTTTAGTAGATTGTGTTTAGGTAAAGATTCGAACCTTGGCACTTCATGAGGAAGAGGCTTTGATTGGCAAAAAAAAGGGGGTCAAAAGAATGGCTTTTAATTTATCCTACAGTTATGACTCCGAATAAACTTGAAGTCTGTTATATGACATTTTGAGTAGGTCTGCATTGTAGAGTACTAATTAGAATGAGAAGCTGTTTCGAATAGCGAAATAGTACAGTTAAAGAAAATTAGAAAAGAAGGGAGTGTAATGTACTTTGTAAGAGAAGATAGAACATGGTTGCAGTGGATGGTGGGTAGTCAGACTATCGAGCTATCACCCATCAAGAGCAGCGGGGACAAGTAGATCCTCCATCGTACTCCACAGCGCCATCCCCAAGTCCCGTTTAGCTCCCAATTGCAAATCACAGGCTTTCACCACCCTCTCCCCTTCCGAGTCATTCGAGCTCCTCATCCCATCCATATTCTCAACATACCTAAACAGCCTTCGATCACAAAACTGGACAAACGAAGCCCTGCGCTCGCCCTTTTCACTATCGACTCCAATCGGGGCAAGCGAGTTTTTGAGCAACGCAGTGGGGAGAAGCAGTGTTGCGCCTGCTGGTAGCTCGATGGCAATTTTTAAATCGTGCAGTACGATGTGACCGCCTGTGTGATGGTTGAAATGACCAAGGGGGGTTAGGGCGGCCCAGCCTGATGTAAAGTGCGAAGTGTATTGGTCGAGCTGCGAGGGTGATGGTGAGGATATGTTATTGGGGTTTACGATAGAGTCGAAGTGGAAAGTTGCGTTTAACCATATGGAATGGTAAAATGGCCATTTTAGATGTGGGAAGTGCGTGTGGAGGAGTGATATTTGTTTGTGATAGTAGCCGAAAAGATTAGGCGCCCATTTTGCGAATGTGTCTAATGATAATCGAGTGGATAAAATAAAATTTAAAACAGCGAAGAAAAGGGGAATAAGGACGGGATGACACTTACAGTTTGGGAACAAAGCTATTCGCTTGATATCTGGGTTTGATAGGATGGTTTGCATGAGATGGGCGTGGTGAACGTCCCGAGTCATCCATTGGGGTTCGTTTAATGCTTCGTTGTACACGACCCCATAGCCTAGGCTGTCCTCACTCGTGAATGCGACGTTTGCAGTGCCGGTGATTTGTTCGAGGAACTCGAATGCTTTCGTGACCGATTCGTCAAATGCAGAATTTTGATCATGGGTGATCATGCCGACTACAACACCGAATACTTTTTTGGAGTGAAAGTCGACGAGGGGCTGTGGAGTGCTGTATAAAATAATTCACGTCAACAATCATAATACAAACTTAAGCTTAACGGTGACATTGATGCTTACCCATAGATATATTCGACGACTCTGTACCCTTCCGCTTTGAGGTCGTCGAGAGTGAGAGCAGCACCCGTGTCAAGGTCTTTTTGAGATCTTTCATTCGAAGTTTCGAATTCGAATGACATCAAAGGCGGGGGTGACAACCCAAGGTCAACTTTCGGTGGTTCCTGGACCTGAGGTTGTAACACACTGGAGCTGCCATCGGACCCGGAGGCAATCGGGAGCTCGAGTTTGAGCTGTTCTCCTAGCATTGCAAACTCTTTTGCGCTTTCTTGTTGACGACGCCGTGTCCTGCGGATATTGGCCCGGGAGCGTTTGGGTTTATCTTGACTTTTTCTTAGTGTTCCGTTTTCAAAGTCCCTTTGAGAGTCGCCGATATTACTGTCGATGTTGGTATTGATGGATGGACCAGTGTCGTCTATTTCGCCCTCTTCGCAAGCCGTTTCCATGGGCTGTACGTTCGAGTCGATTTGTGGACTTGTAATGCTGTTCGACGTGGCTTGCTCCGCGTTTTTGGTAGCATCGATACTCTCAACTTGGCTCGATTGACGCGCAGGCGCTTTACCTGAAGAAATGGCGTCGTTCTCTGATACTAGCGCTTGTTCGAGGGCTTTGCTCAAGTCAAAGGATGGTGGTGCCCAGATGGGTGATATGGAGAAAATGCGGGGCTTTTGTTTTGGCTTTATAATGTTCTGAGAGTCAGAGTGGGTTGGTTAGGAAGATGTGTGATTGAAGTTGATGTGTTGATTGATGAGGTTCTTACTTGTCGAAAACTGAACATTGTGTTTGAGACTTCCGGGTTGACAGTTGCTTGCTACTATGAGACGCGTCGCGTCGCGTTGATGCTTCTGACCTCTGTAATGATAGAAGGAGTGTTGAATATTAACCACAGGCGTAGACCTAGGTATTAACTCTATGTTAAAACCAGAAATGGGGGAATGAAGGAAGAAAGAGAGAGAGAAAGGTGGAAAGGGGTTTATGTAAATAGAAACTCAAAAAAGCTTAATTTGTTTGTTTGCCGAGTTTCTTTTGGTAATACCGGAAGTTAGACACGTGGAGATAATATGATTACGAGGCTCTGGTTGTGGATTATAAGCCATATCTATGTTCACTGTGGATACATGATTATTCGATGGGTGTCCATGCGCAACTCGAATCGTCTGTGTTCACAGTCAGAGAAGGATGTGGGGTGTGTAAACATGTCCAACTAAAGTGGTTTCACATCCATCGGCCTTATGGTCTAGTCGTATGATTCCTCCTTTGGGTTCATCACCTGATTGGAGGAGGTCCTGGGTTCAATTCCCAGTGAGGCCCTTTTTTGATTCTTTTGTTTTTATTCCACATATCTGTTACTGTGAGCTTTTTATTTTTATTCATTTTGGACTTGTTAAATCCCAGCTATATAAATAACAACACAAGTATAGACGGGCTAGAGCGATACCCTAACGGTTAAGCTTTACTGCGAGGTGTACCATATGATTCATGCAACGTTCGAAAGTTGTATTCAGAGCTTATTCGAGTCAGCAGATTATTTATGTGACTTGGCCCGAAGAGAGGGAGAGAATCCACCGAGTGGAGTAGAATGCTGGGTGAGAGTTGTGGCGATCTCTGCAAAAGGCTGATGACTTTGTGGTCCTTAAATACACAGATGATGAGTGTGGAATACGGAGGGTCGTGGGTTGGTGATATACATTTGTAGGGTCACATAGATAACTGTAAGATAGGCTTTCTGTGAAATGAATTCCTTCACACTATCTATTCTATGACATATCGATAGGGGCGTGGCCATGCTCCGAGGGCACTGCTCTCATTTTTACATGAACCTGTGAGCTCTCCCAATCGCCTTATCTTTCATTTTCCTGACATACTTATGTCACAATCAGCCCTTGCAGTGAAGCTCCTCATGATCGGAAGTTTGAGTCAGCCTTTGAGCTTGTGCCCCAGTGTAAACCATTCGGAGACAAACAGCGAAGAACGTTCTGTGATCAAAATTAATTCGCTCAGAGGTATTTTGTTAGTTGCATGTGGTCTGACAGCTCATGATGGCTTTATGTGCTCAGTCGATTGAATGTGCTATGACAAGAATCACATCTACGATAACTCTGAGTGAGCTGACTGTCCTCGAGGCTGACTAGTTCCTGAATTTCCATCCATTTTCAGAATCACCTATAAAGCTCTCTTCATTTCCCCACACTTCCCACCCACAACTTGTCCTGATCGTCCACAGACTCGTACTCGGTGTTCTTGTCTCTATCTCCACCACCGTCCTCATCGTTCTATACAGTGCGTGCATCATCAGCGTCGGGCACTCGCACTCGAATCTCCACCTCTATTTCCTTTGATCAATAAATGGGTTGTTCGCAATTCAACAGCACCACCATTAGTACCAGATACGAGCACACTCATTCACGAAGCAATACCAATAATAATAAACCAAGTCATGGCTATTCCAGTAGTAGTAGTAGTAGTAACCAAAGCAGCATCTACCATTACAGCCAACACCCTCAACAATGTCACTACTACTCCTACTATTTCCCCTTTGTCGACGACCATCAACGGTGGCGGCGGCGGCGAGGTCAATGTGATCTCCAACAATCAGCAACAGCTCAATATTCCACAGGAAACGCTTGAAACCATCTTGGATTATCTGCGAGATGACCATCCGTCACTCCTCGCCTGCAGCCTCGTTGCGTCCAGGATGCTTCCAAGGTGCCGGTTCCATCTCTTTGCCGACTTGACATTGGATTGCGATGGCATTCATGGCTTTATGAAGCTCCTCGACGCCCCAGGATGCAGCTTGGGCATGTCAGTCGAGAGGATGACTGTCACAGGGTTGAGGATGGCGAGCAAGGTCATGGAGATGCCTGTTGGTGCGGGAATGAGGAAGAATAGGAGGAATAATAGGGGCGATACCGACGACCCTGTCACCACTGAGGACGTGATGACGAGGAGACTTTATACCATGCTGGCGAGCGTCAAAACCCTGCGCCTTGTCCATGTGTCGCTCTCGGATATCCCGTCCAGTTTCTTCCACACGCTTCATCAGCTCAAGAGCATTCAACGGGTCGAGATCCAGGATGTCATGTGCCATGCTCCGAGTCAGGTCTTTGGGCTTATTGCGTCTTTGCCGGCCATTGAGAGCCTTTCCATTGCGAGGCTTTCGTCGGCTTCATTGATGATCATGCCGAATAAGACTGCCAGTGCCGTTGAGGAGCCTGCGCTGAATCGACAGGTCGTTATCCCGTTGTTGGATTTGCGCAAGTATTCGTTTGAGCACTATGATCCGACGATGAGTGTCATGGTGCTCGAGTGGATGTTGCGGCAGAACCCCGCTGTGGAGATTCGGGATATGCGGCTGAGTGTTGATGCGGGGAATGCGGTTATGGGGTTGGTGAAACGCTACCTTGCGCTTAATGGTGAAAGCGTTAAAGGCTTGTGTGTTTCTTTACCCCCTTCTAGCTCTGGTATGCTTTTTTATTTTATTTTATTATATGTGACTCACGAAAATATAGGATTGCGTAGGATGCAGTCTGTGGATATAAGCACCTGTTCGAATTTGGAGAGTCTTGAGATTGAAGGGTTGCGCACGGGTCATCCGCTTGTGATTCAGCTTCACTTGGAGGCGTATTTGAAGTCGTTGTTGACCCAGTTGTTGCTTCCACTTGGGACGGGGCAGAATAGGAGCAAAGATGCGGTGTTTGTGAGCAAGATGGTGCCCTTGAAGACGCTGAGCTTTGGGGTTGATATGGACATGAGGGTCAGTGCTCATGGAGGATCTGCTGTCGACTCCCTTGCTTCGTTTGGATGGTGCGGAATGCCGGCTGTTGTTGAAGCGTTGTTGGACAAGGCTGGGTTGACGACTACGCGTGTTGTGCTCAAAGTTCGAGGAGATTGTATTGGAATTGATAATTGTGTTCGAAATGTTTGGAAGACTCTGAATGACCTTGGACGTCTTGATATTTTGTACTTGTAATTTTGTTTTTATGTTTTCGAAATGCTTTGAAAAATCAAATGTTTATTTATTTATAAATATGTCAGGGTCGGCACGAGAACTCCGATATAAAGAAGGTGATCATGATCTCGGTTTTATCCGGGTTGAACTTTGAAAAATTGTGGTCTTCAGTGAATAGCGATGTTGCGATTACTGACAAGACCTCTTATCCGTACTACCATCTCAATTCCTACTCGCTCATCGTTCAGAGCAATGGCCACTGCTTCTACCCCAGATTATGTATAAAATATTCAACTTATAACATCTAATAACATACTAACTCGTCTATAGAACAAGGTCCTCTACAAGTCTCTCGCCGAGATCGACCCAGAAATAAAAAATATCATCGATAAGGAGACATGGAGGCAATATACCGGTCTTGAACTCATCGCTTCAGAGGTAATGTCAACACCGTACTCGACTATGACATGTTCCGTTTCTGACCTGGTCGTAAATAGAACTTGACTTCTCAGGCCACTATGGAGGCCAATGGCTCCATCTTGACCAACAAGTACTCTGAGGGTCTCCCCAACGCCCGTTATTATGGCGGCAACGAGTACATTGATGAACTCGAGATTCTCTGCCGCAAGCGTGCCCTCCAGGCATTCAACCTTGACCCAGCCAAGTGGGGTGTCAATGTTCAACCTTACTCTGGATCTGTACGTCGTCTTTGTCTCATTTTTTCACCAACGCGTTTTTCTGATTGTTTTTGGTAATAGACGGCCAAGTATGTACCCCCGAAATTTTTAATAGCGTGAACTGGCGTGATTGACCACCTTTTTTTTTATTTTTGTGTTACGAAAGCTTTGCTGCCCTGACTGCCCTCATTCAGCCTAATGACCGCCTCATGGGACTTGGACTTCCAGATGGTGGCCATCTCACTCACGGTTATTATGTATGTCTTGACATTATCTTTAATGAACTGTCATCTTATTTTTATTATCGTGTAGACCGCCAAGAAGAAAATGACGGCTTCTTCAATCTACTTCCAGTCGCTTCCTTATGCTATCACCCCCGAGACTAACCTCATCGACTATACTGGTCTTGCTAACCAGGCCAAGATCTTCAAGCCCAGACTCATCATCTGTGGTGCCTCTGCGTACCCTCGTGACTGGGACTACTCTGAGCTCAAGAAGATCTCCACCAAGGAGGGCGCTTGGCTCATGGCTGATATTGCCCACACCTCTGGTTTGATTGCTGCCCAGGAGCTCAACAACCCTTTCGAATACTGTGATGTTGTTACCACCACCACGTAAGTTTTTCTGGTTGTATGACTGTGGAGGTTATGCTGATTATGGTTGTTGTATAGTCACAAGACTCTCCGTGGTCCTCGTGCTGGTCTTATCTTCTTCAGGAAAGACCTCGAGAACGCTGCTGACCTCGAGAAGCGCGTCAATGATGCCGTTTTCCCTGCTTGCCAGGGTGGTCCTCACAACAATGTACGTGTTTTAATATACGTATTGGAGATTAGATTATTCATGTGGCGGGTATTCTTTTTTTAGACTATTGCTGCTATCGCCACTGCTCTCCTCCAGGTTTCCCAGCCCGAGTTCAAGCTTTACGCTAAGCAGGTTATTGCCAACGCCCGTACTCTTGCCGATACTCTTGTTTCCCATGGATACAGACTCCAGACTGGTGGTACTGATAACCACCTTGTTCTCTGGGATTTGCGCCCTATTGGTTTGACTGGCAGCAAGGTCGAGAAGGTTTGCGATTTCCTCGGTATCACCATCAACAGTACGTGCTATATTTTTTTTATTTGTGATGCTTGATGTTGATGAAATGATTGCAGAGAACGCTGTTTCTGGTGATGCTTCTGCTCAGGTTCCCGGAGGTATCCGTCTTGGAACTTCTGCTCTTACTTCTCGTGACATGAAGGAGGAGGATATCAAGGTTGTCGCTGGATTCTTGCACCGTGCTGTTCAGCTCTCTCTTCTCCTCCAAAAGGAGGCTGGAAGCAAGCTCCTCAAGGACTTTGTCAGGGTTGCTACTACCCAGGAAGAGGGCAAGCAAGGCTTTGCCCAAGTTCAGCAGCTGAGGGATGAAGTTCGCGCCTTTGCTCAAAAGTGGCCTTTGCCTGGTGTTGATGTTTCGACGTTGCAAAAGCCTGAGGGACTCATTCACGAGTAAATGTGATGTTTACTTGTGACTCTCCCTCCCTTGCCTTTCTTCCCTTGATGCATTGTTGATAAACCCATTTCAAAACACGCCCTGCCCCGCATTTTCATCCATCATGTTGCACAATCTATTTTTTACATTTTTACATTCGCTCTGAAGATTCAACGGTCACTTATCGCATATTGCTTTGCATATATTTTTTGTGTATTTGTGGACATTCAACATGGTCCCATTTGGTTTTTTTCATTGGCTTGCGTTGTGAGCAAGTGAGTGGTGTTGGGGATGATGAGAAGTTGAAGTGGTTGGTTGGTTGATTTGTATTTATAGGATAGGAATAAAAATAAAAAGAGATGTTTTTGCTCGTTACTTGTCGTTGATGTTGAGCGCTGAAATGGGTGATGCGATGTGGCTGTGTGATTTGTAAGCGCTGGTTCTGCAATGATGGCGTTGAGCCTGACGACGACTCCCGTATNTTGAAGTGGTTGGTTGGTTGATTTGTATTTATAGGATAGGAATAAAAATAAAAAGAGATGTTTTTGCTCGTTACTTGTCGTTGATGTTGAGCGCTGAAATGGGTGATGCGATGTGGCTGTGTGATTTGTAAGCGCTGGTTCTGCAATGATGGCGTTGAGCCTGACGACGACTCCCGTATCTTGAACTTGACTTTATCACTTGAAATGCAACATTGACTTTTGCTCTCTGTGCTGGAACTGCTTTCTCTTAATTTAATGATGTCTACTACTGGCTTTACTTCAGGAGGCTTTTATTGGAACCATCTACTTGTTGTTGCCATGGATTATCTTGAGGCAGCATTTGATGATTTGCTGGTACCGGTATGACGTGCTGCGATGTCTATTCGACTTGAGCTTGAGCTTGAAAGTGCTTCAGCTTGGGTATAAGTGACGCTGCTCTTGTTTAATTGATATGTTGGTTGCACTAACGTTAGGGCTACCAATGCATGCTGAAGCAGGCTGACTAGGCGCGAAGACGAGGTTGTACGTTTTGCACTGCAAGTTTTTGCGAAATAACATGTTTGAAGCCAGGGATAGTTGTTTATATGAATGAATGATCGTTTCTGATACTTCAGAGGTTCGATCAAATCGATAACTTTGGAATTCTGAGGAATAATTCTATTGTGACTTGCTTTCTGTGTCATGCCTGGCGCGTTTAATCCATGCTTGAGCTTGACGCTTGACGGGTGGAATGAGTGCTTACCGTTGGAATAGGAATTGGGCAAATCTGACTGGTGCTGCGCATGCCTGGCCACATGCAGCGGGGTGTTTGTGGGCATGTGCGTAGTCTATTTCTATTCCTATCCGTATATACACTCTAGGCTTTTGCGACGCGGTGGTTCAACGATTTCAACATCTTGAGGTATGTGGTGTTGACGCTCGCTGCTTTTCACTGCGCTAAATAGGGATTTCCCTGTACAGCAAACTTGAATATCAGCAACTTGAAACAAACCTGAATATGCCAATAATGTCTAAACGGGAGAAAACGCCTGACAGTGCAAGTCTCCGTAGCAAGTCGTCGAGAAGAACCTTTTTGGCTACTATTTCCAGGTTCTATGGCGCGAAAACTGTTGTACCTGCCCCGGTCAAGAATCTTGAGGTAAGTGTGTGGACTATCTGTGCATACTATGGAGTGATTAACTCCTGTTTACCTCCTCCACCGGTAGACCCCCGCTAGCTCGACGTTGCTTGTAAAGGCTGAGGCTCAGGACACTGGATCTTCTTCTCAGGAGGACTCTGCGTCGGTAGGCCAGGTCGCAATGCAAGTCGAAACCACATTCGCTGTGGACGAAGCAGACTCGCTGAAGCGACACGCGGCTTTGCTCGATGGGTTGAGCACTGCCGTAACGGTCTTGCAAAACTTGTCGTCTATCATCCCCTTTCCCCCCGCCGCTGCTCTCATTTCTGCTACCTTGAAAATCATTTCTGTGTTCAAGGTGTGTTTTGCAATTTTATTGCCTTCTATTGCGGATGTGTAATATGTCGTCCGTCCGTCTTGTAGGATTCGGCCAACGTTCGTATTGAATGTCTCGATCTGTCTAACCGAATTGCCACATACGTGCTGTTGGTCATGGGAGAGGTTCAGGATCAGGGGTCCCTTTCTCCCCAGTTGATCAGCGACTTGGATTCGTTCAAAAGGTACGTGGTGGTTTCGGCTATGGTGTTTGTCTTGTACACTAATTAATAATTCATCGTTATCATATTAGAGCCCTCGCCGGTCTGTATGAACAACTCTTTAAAGGCATCCCGCCTGAACAGAATGCTATGATCGCCGCAATCAATGCTCGAGTCCATCAGGGAGTCCTGCGGTCTTGCGAGGTTGAGTTGCAGCGTCAAATAGAACGCTTCCAGGTATGTCAGTTGCCGAAAGAAGATTGAAGGCATTTTAACTGTTTTGTACAGGTTTTACGCAGCATACACGACGGGAAGCTTCTGTTCAAGACCTTGGTGCAGACGAAGGAGATTTTCAAGTTGTCCAGCGAGGCCAACCAGACGTTGCGCAAGATCGACTACAAGCTAGAGATGGGACTCAAGGAACTTAGGGGACTACTTCAGAAGGGACGTGTTCAGCAAGGGAGCGCGGAGATTTTGCCAACAGTCACCCAGCTTATCGGATGCGGTCCTTTCATCACCCAGGTCGTCAACGACTTGACGAGTGGCGCGAATGGGAGTGTTTGCATCCTTGGAGCTGAAGGCACGGGCAAGACTTCGATTGCTGTGCAGATCATGGACGACCATCGAATCAGGTCCAAGTTCCCCGACGGTAACCGTTTTTGGGTTCCGTGTAGCAGGGCAAACACCTTCCGCAAGTTTGAAGACTTGTTGTGCTCACAGATTCATACGAACTCGAAGTTGGCAGCGCCCGTCGTATCGAAGGTCTGCGGCGCGCTCTGTCGGTTATTCCTGGTCGCAAGCTCATCCTACTCGATGACTTTGAAAATGTCTGGGATGCGCAGTCAGGCAACGCGGAATGCAAAGCAGCACTGGAAACCCTCACCGATAATACGAACGCGATGATCCTCATGACTATGAAACCCAACCCCCTCCCGACCCAGGAAACCTCCCAAGTTCCATTATCGCCATGCAAAACTCATGACATCCCTCCCCTGGATTCAAAGTCGGCAAAAGAGCTTTTCGGTTCCTACTATGCCCTCAAAAATACGCAGGAAGAGAGCAAATCCCTGGATATTATCCTGGAAAAGCTTGACGGTCGACCATCGCTCATCAAACTAGTCGCTATTCGTGCAGTCAACTCAACGATTGCTGACATCGAGAATTTGGTCTTGGAGATGGGCGCTTCTGAGTCTGGACACCCCACAAGCTTTATCGTCAAAGACTCTCTTTCGCGACTACAAAATGTCCCGAACGCACAAAAGATTTTGAATACCCTCGCTTTGTTCCCTTCCGGCCTCCAGGAGCAGCAGTTGGGCACGTGGCTCTCATTCAGGAATGGTGAGGCCTTGGGATACCTTCGTGGCATCGGAGTCGTGTTTTACAATTCTGGCAACCATCGGTGGTTCCTGAGTCCCCTCATACGTTCCTATCTTCCATCAACCGACGAGATTGCCACCAGCGCTCGGAATGATGCCCATTCTCGTATGCTCGCCATTCTCCAACAGCACAAGGGCATTTGGTATGGACCCGAAGTCGATTCCTTCAAGCACGAGATGGAGGAGCTCTCTAAACATGAACCAAACTTGACGGAAATCGTCGTTGACATGATCGACATGCTTGAAGAGGAAAGCAGCACCAAGGACGCAACAGAAAGGAGACGGAAGAGAGGTCGAGAGGATTCAGGGAAGAAGAAAACGGAAAAAGCCAGTGCTGACGCAAGCAAGAATGATCAACTCCAGACAACAATTCTAGAGTCGTTATACATATTCTGCGTTTATCAACGCTGGTCGAGGGCGAACAGGGAGGTCGCGGAAGCAGCAGTTAGGCTTGCTGAACGGTGGAAGTCACCAGTCATGCTCGCAAAACTGCAGCATTTATTGGGTGCCATCTATATACAACTCGACCAATACCAGGACGGGTACATCCAATTTAGTCGGGCAACCAAAAATTTCGAGTCGCAGAAGCACCGCAGAGGAATGGTTCGATCGTCAACGCAGTCCATAAAGGCCCAACTCTCTCTGTATCAGGGCGGCATAAACGACAAATTGCTTCGTCTTGCAGATACACTCGCTAAATCGGTTGAACTGCCAACAACATTTACTTTAGAGGATGCAAAAACCAAATACTCCTCAGCTGACCACTTAAACGACCAGCCGCTCCTTGATGATTTAGACCTCGAGCTGATGGGGACGATGGGCAGTGATTTGGACCAGGCTTCTCTTCATCAGGCGGAAATGATGGCCCAAATTCAACTCACAAAGGCTTACCTGTATCGGAGTGGGAACAAGGGGGCTGAATGTCTTGATCGCGCGGAGGTTGCTCTGTATCTGGCAAAGGATGTCATCAAAAATAAGGCGTTGACCGTTGAATGTCAGTACGTCAGGGCACGCGGGTTGGCTTTAAGCGGAAAGTATCTTAACGCGATTCATGAACTCGAGCAGGTGATCGCGTTCTATGAGGAGAGAGGGATACAGGGAAAGGCGTTGGGGCCCGGTGCATACGTTTATAATGCATTGACGCGTGCATTGAAGGGCGCAGGAAAACACGGACCGGCATTGACGCAGGCCGCTCAACGAGCTGTGACCATGTGTCAGACGTATGGTAGCCCTTGGGCTGCAGGAGAAGCTCTCCTTGAGTACGGAGAGCTATTTATCGAAGAAGAAAAGTGGGACGAGGCGATACTGATTTACGGTGAAGCTCTCAAAGAGTTTGAACGTGTGGACGGCGTATCTTTGCTGGACGAGATCGAGGCATGCAAAAAGAATCTATCGTACGCCAGGGTAAAGGCGGAATTGCCAAATATCGAATTTGTTCCTCCTCAGCGAGCCTGATTGCTTTCTTCTTTCTTTGGTATTACATAGTATGTATCGTGGACGTTGTCGATATCGATCTTCATATGGGACGTTATTTTCGATAATAAGGATAAATATTTAGTTGGTCTAGATAGGACAGCATTTAATATTTATCGACGGTTATCTTCAGTTTCAATACACGGACAACTTTTGTAGTCCAAAGTTTTAAAACGGTGAGAATGATGAATGCGGGAAAGAGGCAGTGGTGCAAAGTACACACTTCTTGAACTTGCCCTTCGGCAAGCCCTCTTGCCACTTACTTGAAACGCAAGATTATAGTGTGTTACTCGGTTGAGATGAACCTCGTTTCTCTTAGCCTGGATACCACAGACTGGTTTATTATGAGAGATGATGTGAGTAACTTCCCCAAAGGGAGATCGGCGACATTGCAAGGAAGCTTGCATTGAATTAGATTGCTAGTTTTCTACGCAGGTTTTCTAATATCCCTGGTACACGTTGAGCGCTGAGCGCTGAAACGGAGGAAGGGCGATGCGATGTGGCTCAGGTGGCTGTGGCTGTGTGATTGGTAAGCGCTGGTTCTGCGCGTCACGGTTGTTTGTCACCGGTGTCACCGCCGACTCGCCGTATCTTGCTTGAACTTGACTTTATCACTTGAAATGCAACATTGACTTTTGCTCTCTGTACTGAAGTTGCTTTCTCTTAATTTAATAATGTCTAACACTGGCTTTAATTCAGGAGGCTTATACTGGAACCATCTGCGTGTTGCTGCCATGGATCATCTTGAGGCAGCATTTGATGATTTGTTGGTATGACGTGCTGCGACGTCTGTCCGACTTGAAAGTGCTTCAGCTTGGGTATAGCTGACGCTGCTCTTGTTTATCTGATACGTTAATCGTGGCTCATCATACTGCCAGTGTTAAGACCGCCTGGTTGACCAATGAACTTTTTCAATGTGCATGATTTACACTCTTGCCCCTTGTTATGTGCTCGCGACTCCCTGTAGCTTGAAAGAGGGTGATGCTAAGGAGGCGCGACATTGCTGCCTGTTGTTGGTTCCGCAGAACCCCAGTGCAAAACTTGTACGTCTCGCGGTCTTCCTTCCTTTTTATTCATTTTGTTTTGCTTCCGTGTCATTATTAGATGCCTATTGTGTTCCAACTCTTTTTTCTATGTGTCAGTGAGAGTTTCGATCTCACCCCCACCTTAACGATCACATCTGCTTTATACGTGTTCTCAATCGTGTGCACTATTTGTGGGCATTCGATTCTCTTCCGTTCTTTGAAGCAAGACTAGATGCCTTTTTAGTGCTGAAGGTTCTGAAGGTATGTGTGTCAACTGGTCGCTTTCAAATTTTGCGGGTTGATTGCATGTTGAGAGGTAACGTCCTTCCCTCATGCCTCAAAGAGGGGTTTTATTACTTGTTCTAACCTGTTTCACAGAAGCGATGCTGTACATTAACCGGCATGTGCAACTTATATTTAACCGCCATATGAGTATTTGGAGGCGATCAATCGAGACCTGAATGTTGCTTACTTTATACTAACGTCTCATAAATGGAAAACGCGTGTCTACCAATGCTTTGAGGATAGGAATGTGTTTGTGAGCGTTGCGTCACGGATAAAAAGGTCTCCCCTCGACCACTCCGACAACCAACAAAGTGTGCAGTAAGTGCTTTTCGAGAGCTTCCGCTTGTCGTTGATGCTGAGCTAGTGTATATCGAATTCTGTTGTTAGGCACCTCTTCCAATGTCGCTCAAATCGTATCCTGAGAAATCTCCGGGAAATGCGTATAAGTTTTCTATCAAACGAATCTTTGTGTGGTCTTCTGCTAAGAAGAGGAACTCGGACTCGGCATCTTCCAAGACACTCGAGGTTAGTTTGCATGCACGTTTCTAGTTATTTTTCAGCTCTTTGTCTGACACGATTCTCTGGCCTTTTGTGCGCAATATGCAGAATCCCGTCAGCGAAATTTCACTTGTCAAAACGGACACAATGCCTGTACCCACGATGATGCCCATTCCCGAGCCAGCAATACCATCTTCTGTTTCTGTAATAAGAACTGTGGCCAAAGTTGCCCCGAAAGCCGAGTTGGAGCGGCTGGGCGTTTTGTTGGATGGATTACAGACCGCCGCAAAAGTGCTGGATGCCCTTTCTGGTGCAGTCCCCTTTCCGCCTGCCAAAGCCGTTATTGGAATTGGTATAAAGGTTATTTCCCTCTTCAAGGTAAGTAATCATGCTTTTCGCATGTCACGAGAGCGACACACACGTTGGTTGTCTAACTGACGGTTTGATTATTGTCGTAGGACGCCAATCATGCTCATATCGAATCCCTCGAGCTGTGCAATCGCATTGCCTCGTATGTGTTGTTGGTTGCTGAAGAAGTCAAAGGAAAGGAGATCGTCGATTCTCCCGAATTGGGAGAGGACTTGACGTCGTTTAACCAGTGCGTCGTTTTTCTCTCCGTGGACGCACAGATTCTTGAACTGGTTCTGTGACTTTAGAACTCTTGCCTCTCTTTACGACAAGCTGGCCCAGGGTGTTCCGTCGGACCAGAATGCTATTCTTGCTGCGGTAGACTCTTCATCCCACCTTGCCCTCATACAGGCATGCGAGATCGAACTGCAGCGTCAGATCGAGCATTTTCAGGTATAATATCTTGCATCACATCCTGTATGTAACGATTGCTTATAGCCGACTGGATAGGTTCTGCGAACCATACACAGTGGGAAAACCTTGTCCAGCGTTCTAACACGAGTCAATGACAACTTCCACCTTTCCGTCGAAATCAATGAGAGGGTGCGCTCATTGGGATACACGTTTGACGCAAAACTTGAAGAAGTGAAAGATCTTATTCAACATGGACGAATTCGTCAGAAGCAGAACACGGAAACCATGCCATCGACGTCGAACCTTATCGGTCGTGATCACTTTATTAGCCAGGTCGTTACAACCTTGACCTCGTCTCGCAATGTGTGCATGCTTGGTCAGGAAGGGATGGGCAGGACTTCAATTGCTGCGCAGATCATGAACGATGACAAAATTGCCTCCACATTCTCCGATGGAAGCCGATATTGGGTTCCCTGCAGCAGGGCCACCACTTTCTCCAAGTTTGAAGATCTTCTCTGTTCCCAAATCCAGACAAACTCAAAGCTGGGAAACGCGAGTCGCATGACAGGGCTTCTCCGCTTCCTCTCTGTGACCCCTAATCGCAAGCTCATCCTTTTGGACGACTTCGAAACCACATGGAAGGAAAACGAGGCGGCCTGCAAGAGGGCGTTGACAGGCCTTATCCGAAATGCCAACGTTACGGTTCTGCTGACGATGAATTCTGATAAACTTCCGGAGGAATTTGACAGTCATTTCCGGTGGTTTGATGAAGGGTTGACGCCTTTGGAGGACGTTCCCATTTCCCCTTCCTCAGATGCCGCCTCTGCCATGCCCCCATATCCACTGCTTAATTCATGGGTCCCGTATCCTATTCTGCCACTAGAGCGACGTGCTGCAGAGCAATTGTTTGGATCATACTTTGCTCTGACGGACACGCCGCAGGAGAAAGAGCATTTGGATGCCCTTCTCGACAAGCTACAGGGCCGACCCTCCCTCATCAAGCTGGTGGCCATTCGTGGGGTCAATTCAGCAACGGCTGATATCAAGAGCATGCTTGATGAACTGAAGGATACCAAAGATCCCATGTCGTTCATTATCGAGGACTCCATTACCAGATTGCATCGCATTCCGAACTCCCAGAAGATCTTGAATACCCTCGCATTATTTCCGACAGGCCTTGATGGGAAGCAGCTCGACATCTGGCTCGCGTTCAGGAACAGTGAGGCTA
This sequence comes from Panaeolus cyanescens, assembly GCA_002938355.1. NCBI lineage: Eukaryota > Fungi > Basidiomycota > Agaricomycetes > Agaricales > Panaeolus > Panaeolus cyanescens. Next base: position 7,842 of record NHTK01001275.1, on the reverse strand, counting down.
TGGGATACCTTCGTGGCATCGGTCTTGTCTCTTTCAATAGCAGCACTAAGCGGTGGTCCCTTAGTCCCATCATTCGTTCGCGCCTTCCGCCTGCTGATCCGGTCGCGGTTGTGGCCCGACGCGAAGCTCATCAGACAATGCTCAGCATCTTGCAACGCAATAGCCCAGTGAGACATGGACCCAAGCATTCGTCGTTCAAGATCCACATGGCAGACCTAACGAAGCACGAACCAGGTCTAAACGAATTGCTCCTCAACATGGTCGACCAACTCGATACGAATCCGGGATATCTTCAGGAGTTGAACGGGGACGGAAAGGAAGAGGACGCCGCACTTCAGACTAGAATTCTCGACTCGTTGAAGACGTACTCCAATTATCAAAGCTGGTCAAGGGCTAACAAGGAGGTGGCAAAGGCGGCTGTTAGGCTTGCTGAGAAGTGGAAATCCCCGCCGCTTCCGTCGATCCACTATTCTCTGGGCACCACTCTCCTCCAACTTGATCAATACTCAGAGGCGCGCAAGTATCTCGATTTAGCCATGGAGGGATTCATCTTGAAGCAAGACCGATTCGGTATTGTTCGCTCGGCGACACAGTCCATCAAAGCCCGCTGCTCTATGGGGTCGGACAGCAACGAAAATCTGCTGGTCGATTTGGACAAGCTAGCATCTCGCTCGGACTTGAAACTTCCCGTTGTGTCAAACCTTGATGAGGCGAGGTCAAAATATGCTCAACCCAACGACGAAGCCAAAGCAACGGCCCGGATTCACTCCACCAAGGCTCACCTTTATCGCTGTTTGAAGAAACCTGAACTCGCTCTCAAGCACGCGGAAATTGCGCTGTATCTTGCGAGAGACCTGCTGAAGAATTCGCAGCTTGCTGCTGACTGCCAGTACATCAAAGCCCGTGCATTAGCTCTCAGTGGGAGGTTTGCGGAGGCCGTAAACGAAGCAGACAAGGTGATTGCGTTTTATGAAGGGATGGGGATTCAGGGTAGAGGGACTGGGTCTGGCGCGTTTATTTATAACGTCAAGACCCGGGCGTTGAAAGGTGCTCAGAGGTGGGGACCCTCTCTGTTTGAAACGGCGAAGCATGCGGTCACGATGTGTCAGTCATATGGTAGTCCGATGGCGGCAGGGGAGGCTTTGATGGAGTACGGGGAGCTGTTTGTTACGGCAGAGAAGTGGGAAGAGGCAACGTTGATTTTTGAGGAGGCCAGCAAGGAGTTTAGGCGCGTAGACACCCATAGTGGAAGGAAGGTTACCCAGATTTGCAATCAGAACTTGGTTTATGCCAGGGCGAAGGCAGATTTGGCCAAGGTCCAATACACTACTCCTTCGCGCGCTTGAATGTATTTTTTTCCTTGTTTTTATTCCACCGGCCTATACATTGAAATGCCATTTTTCATGGAGTGTGGTTGGTTGATTTGTATTAATAGAATTTGAATAGGAATAAATTATATTTGAGAAGTCTCGTAGGTCTCGTAGTCTATGTACATAAGTCGTAGTTTGGTCGTGGTAGCAGACTGGGAGAGCTTCTGTGGCTGTGTGATTAGTAAACTTGGTTGGTGAAATGCAAGATTGACGCGTTTTGCTTTTGCTTGGTCCTCTATCACTGCTTTAATGAATTCCCTTCTCAGCCACCATGAGGAGCGGTTCTACCATGGTTAATAGATATTAGAACATCTATTACCTGCTTGCAAGTATTGAATGTGTTATCGTTGGTCATTGTGGTATAAGAACATGTGAACAGTGAGTAGGTCGTTCGACAGCACTGTAGGAGGCTTAATATTGAATTTGATTGCTCGTTGCTCACATAGTTCCCTAGAAGCCCTGGAGTGACACGTATGATGTGGAGGGGCAGCGTTTGACCTCGTTCGATAGATTCCTAGTTTCATATTTGCTGGGATGACATGCGGCGCTGAGAGAAGAGAGTGCTTTGACCTTGGTGTAAGTAACGTTCCCTTTGCTTCTTTGATTTATTAATTACACTAAATGTTAGGGATACACGCTGAGACATGATGAAATGGAGTGAAGACCAATTTGTACGTTTTATGCTGCAACATTCTGTGCAGCAATTTGTTTGAAGGCAGGCATAGCTGCTTTTATGATCATTTCTAATGCTTCACGGGTTTAATAGATATCTGGGAGATCTAATGAGTAACTTCAATGTGACTTACTTTCTGTGTTATTCTGGCGCGTTCAATCCATACTTGACACATGATGAATGAACGGGTGTCTATTGTTGGAACAAGAACTGAGCAAATCTTCATGGTACTGCGCACGCCTTGCCTGCAGCAGGATGCTTCTAGACATGTGCACAGGCCATTCTGTTCGTATATATACCCTAGGTTTTTGTATCATAGTGGTTAAACAATTTCAACTTGAGGTATGTGGACTTCTCTGCCTTTTTCATTATGCTAATATGAATATCCCGTGTAGTAAACTTGGATATCAACAAGCCTGAGTATGTCGATAATGTCAAAGCGGGAGAAAATGCCTAGTCTCCATCGCAAGTCGTCGAGAAGATCGTTTTTAGCCAGTATCTCCAGGTTCTATAGCACAAAGTCTGTGGCCCCTGCCCCTGCCCCGATCCAGAGTCTTGAGGTATGTGGACCATCTGTGCACATGGAGTGATTCACTCAGATTTCGCTCCTCCGCCTGTAGACCCCTGTTAGCTCGACGCCACTTATAAAGGCCGTGGCCCAAAATCCGTCTTTGTCTTCTCAGCAGGAAACTGAACGATTGACCAAGGACATTACGCCAGTCGAGACTGCGGCCGTGATTTTGGACAATGGAGACACATCGCAACGACAGGCAGCTTTGCTCGACGGGTTGAGCACAGCTGCCACCGTTTTGGATAACCTGTCCTCTCTCATCCCGTTCCCACCAGCTGCGTCCCTTATTGCCGTTAGTTTGAAGATCATTTCGCTTTTCAAAGTATGTTTGGTGGACTTATATGTGCCTTCCTTTGACGGTATTCTAATATGTGCTCGTTGCCTTGCAGAATGCAGCCCATGTTCGCATCGAATGTCTCGATCTGTGCAACCGCATTGCGACATATGTCCTGTTAGTCGTAGAAGAAGTCAAGGACCAGGACACACCTTCCCCACAGTTGCTAGGTGATTTGAACTCGTTCCAAACGTAGGTTTCATTTGGGCTATAATGCATCACTCGGCCTCTAATCGTTTTTCCTTCATCGGCTGTCTAGGGTCCTCAACGGCCTGTACAGCAAGCTCACCAAAGACATACCATCTGACCAGAATGCTATGATTGCCGCAATCAATTCTGGAGCTCATGCAGGAGTCATACAGTCCTGCGAAGTCGAGTTGCAACGCCAGATAGAACGGTTCCAGGTATGACAGTCAACGAGCCATGTTTAAATATATTTAAATTTTTTGTCAAGGTTTTACGAAGCATACACGACGGGAAAGTGTTATTCAAGACCCTGGTCCAAACTCGAGAGATTTTTAAGCTATCCAGCGAAGCCAACCAGAGGTTGCGCAGGATAGATTATAAGCTCGAAGTGGGACTCGAAGAACTCAAAACTCTGCTTCAGAGGGGACGGGCTCCCCAGAAAGGGAGCGCTGAAGTCATGCCACCAACCACGAATCTTCTCGGCTGCGATGTTTTCATCACCCAGGTTGTCGGTAGCTTGAAAAATGGAATCAGTGTTTGCATGCTTGGCGCAGAAGGAGCAGGGAAAACGTCCATTGCCGTGCAGATCATGAACGACCGTCGAATCACGTCCACGTTTACCGACGCTAACCGTTTTTGGGTTCCGTGCAGCAGGGCAAACACATTTCGCAAATTCGAGGACCTGCTGTGCTCACAGGTTCATACGAACTCGAAGTTGGGGCACGCAAATCGCTTCATGGGTCTCCAGCGCGCTCTGTCAGTTTTGCCTGGCCGCAAACTCATCCTGCTCGATGACTTTGAAAATGTCTGGAATGCAGCGAGACCAGAATGCAGAAAGGCGCTGGAAGCTCTCACCAACAATACAAACGTCATCGTTCTTATCACTATGAAGTCCCAGTCCTCCTCGCAACAGAACACATTTGACGATGCTTTCTCGCCCTGTGTCACTCTGGTCATCCCTTCCCTGAAACCCCAGGTGGCGAAACAGCTTTTTGGCTCCTACTACGCGCTCAAAGATACAGACGAGGAGAAAGCATCTTTGAATGTTATCCTGGAGAAACTTGCCGGTCGACCATCGCTCATTAAACTCATGGCAATTCGTGCCGTTAACTCGTCTATCGCCGATATCAAGGACATGGTCCAGCAGATCGATGCTTCTGGAGACCCAGCGAGCTTCATCATCAAAGACTCCCTTGTCCGTCTACAACATGTCCCAAACGCACAACGAATTTTGAACACTCTTGGGCTGTTCCCTTCAGGTCTTCAGCAGGGGCAGTTGGACACATGGCTCTCGTTCAGAAATAGTGAGGCCTTGGGATATCTTCGGGGTATTGGTCTCGTGTTCTATAATTCTGGAAACGATCGGTGGTTCCTCAGTCCTCTCATACGCTCCTACCTTCCAGCAACCGACAGGATTGCCACCAGCGCTCGAAAGGATGCCCATGACCGCGTCCTTCAAATCCTCCAAGAACACAGCGAGATTCGGAAGGGCCCTGTTAGCCAAGATTCGTTTAAGCGCGATATGGAAGACCTCTCGAAACACGAACCAGGCTTGACCGAAATTGTTGTTGACATGATGGACATGCTTAACCAAGAAAGCAATGCTAAAGAGGCGAATAAAGGGAAGCAGAAAGGGGGCAAGGGAGAAGTGGCAGGGAAAAATCGGACAACGCAGGGAACGGCAGAGGAAGAAGCAGATGATGGGTCGCCGGAGACGCCTCTGGATGATCAAGGTGACGGAAATCCTAGTCAGCAGGACGACTCCGATGTCGTTGCTGGGAAAACAAAGGTTTTAGAAGCGCTGCTGGTCTTCTGCGTCTATCAACGCTGGTCGAGGGCGAATAGGGACGTCGCGGAGGCCGCGGTTCGACTTGCTGACCAGTGGAAATCCCCGATGCTAGCAGAGCTGCGGGATTTATTGGGCGCCATCCATATTCAACTCGACCAATACCAGGACGCGTACACGCAATTTAATCTGGCAGCGAAAACATTCAAATCCAATAAAGACTTTTTAGGAATGGTTCGATCATCGACGCGGTCCATGAAGGCTCAATGCTCTCGGTATCAAGGCAAAACAAACGACAGCTTGCTCCTCTCTGCAGATAAACTTGCTCATGACGTTGGGTTGCCAACAACGTATACTCTACAGCAGGCGAAAACCGAATACCCTTTAAACGACAATTCCAACGATGTGGCATCTCCCAAGGACTTGGACCTACTTTTGCAGTTGAAGGCGGGAAGCGAAGCGGACCAAGATCCCTTCCGAAGGGCCGAGATGCTGGCCCGAATCCAAGTGGGAAAGGCTCACTTGTATCGCTGCGGGAGAAAGGGACCTGAATGTCTCGATCGTGTGGAGGTTGCCTTGTATCTGGCAAAGGATGTACTCAAAAATACGACGTTGACCATCGATTGTCAATACCTCAGGGCGCGCGCGTTGGCTTTGACTGGGAGGTACATGGACGCGCTTCAGGAGTTGGATCGAGTGATCGCGTTCTACGAGGATTTTGGGATAGAGGGCAAGGGGATAGAGTCAGGCGCGTACGTTTATAACGCAAAAACTCGTGCGTTGAAAGGCGCTCAACAATGGGGACCTGTCTTGTTTGAAGCAGCGCAAAGAGCAGTGACCATGTGTCAAACATATGGTAGCCCATTTGCTGCAGGAGACGCACTGGTCGAGTATGGAGAATTGTTTATAAGGAAAGAGAAGTGGAAGGAAGCTGCATTGATTTACGAAGAAGCTCTGAAGGAGTACCAACGAGTGGGCACCGAATTCGATCCTGCGCAGACTGAGGCGTGCACCATGAATTTATTGTACGCCAGAGTGAAGGAAGACCTTCCAAATATCAAATTCGTTGTTCCTCTGCGTGCTTGAGTACTTTTTTTTTTCTATTTTATGGGATACGGTCTCGAACAGTTTTACCCAGTATGTACTATGTAGTTATCAGTACTGAAGGACAAATATCTGGTGCTTCAACATATTCTAAATTGTATATTTATCTTGGACAAATTGGTGTTGCTTAGTGCAAGTCTCTCCGATTACCTTCCTCTTTGTTCTTTCGAGAATCGACTTTGCTTATTATTAGGCGCCCTTTTTGTTCTCTCATTTCGCTATGCTTTCAATGAGTTCATTTCACTGGATCTTGATGACCACATCTACTCTACATGTGTTCTGAATCGAGGCTGCGCATCATTTCTGAACACCCGATTCTTTTCCGTTCTCTGAAGCAAGATGAGATGCCTTTTAGTGCTGTTCTGAAGGTACGTGCCCCCAAGGCTGCAGTGATCAATGTATGAGCTGATTTACTATTGATTGCATGCATACAATGTCGATGATATTAAAAAGATAACATCCTTCCCTCATGCCTTGTACACACCATGCTTTCATGATCGTTTCTAACCTGTTTCACATAGGCGACGCTATGCATTGACCATGTTTTAACGTTGAGAGGTAACGTCTTTCCCACATGCCTCATACACAATTGCAACTCATACATGAGCATACATGTAACCTGTCTCATGATCACAGATGCGACGATGCACTTTGAACCATGCTTTTGGTGTGCAATACCAGGTGCGACTCATATTTAACCGTCAATATAGGTATCTTGAGGCAATCAATCGAGAGCTGAATGTTCCTTAGTTCATAATAACGTATCACATATGAACAGCGTGTGTCTACGACTCGGAATGATTTGACGATAGGAACGTGTCTTTGAGGATGTTGCGAGTCTGCGACACGCATAAAAAGGTCCCCGTCGCCCACATCCACAAGCAACAAGTTCACAGTACGTCCTTTTCAAAAGTTTCGGTTTATCATTTGTACTCATTTTTTTTTGTCAAGGTATATATCGATTTCCGTCACTAGGTACCTATCTCGATGTCGTTCACGTCGTACCACTCCCAGAAACTTCCGGGAAATGCTTCCAAGTTTTCCTTCAAACGAATCTTTGCGTGGTCTTCCGTTAAGATGGTTGACCCAGATTCAGCATCCTCCAAGACACTGGAGGTGAGTTTGTCCTAGCCCGCCTCAAGCTCGTTTCAACTTTTGGTCTGACATAGAGTCTTCTGACCCTGTGCGCACATCATGACTCATGTAGAAACCTCCCAGCGTAGTTGCGCTTCTCGAAAACGATACAGCGGCATCCTCTCTTCCTGCTGTCAGAACCGTGGCCAAAATGGTCCCGAAAGCCGAGTCAATGCAGGTGGACGTTTTGCTGGATGGATTAGAGACCGCCGCGAAGGTCTTGGAGGTCGTATCCGGGAACATCCCCTTTATACCTGCCAAAGACCTCATTGGCGTTGGTATCAAGATTATTACCCTGTTCAAGGTAAGCATCCTGCTTTACACGTGTCATGAGGGCGACAGAGCGTTGACTGTATGTTGCAGAACGCCAGACATGCTCGTATTGAAGCACTCGAGTTGTGCAATCGAATCGCCTCGTATGTGTTGTTGACTGTGGAAGCAATCAAAGGAAAAGATATGGAGCAGGCTCCCGAGTTAGCAGCAGACTTGGCGTTGTTTAACAAGTGCGTATCATTTAATTCTTCTCCAAGTCAATTTTGCTTAAACGAGTGTTGTACCTCTAGTACTCTTGTCACTCTGCATCGCAAGCTGAATGCGAGCGTTCCGTCGGACCAGCATGCTATTGTTGCGGCGATGAAGTCAAGGGGGTCCCGGGCCGTGAATCCGTGACCTGATGCTAGGTAG
>NHTK01001274.1:0-21582 GCA_002938355.1 Panaeolus cyanescens | reverse complement strand
AAAAAAAAAAAAAAGAGAGACAAAGGATAAGCTTATGAGATAGAAGCTCTGTGCTAGTGGACACGAACTCTCAATTCTACGATACTCAGAATCCAGGCCACCAGTGATCCATTTTTCCCGACCCAGAATCTCTTTTTCCCCTTTAATTCGCATTGAATTTCAGGCTTTCACTTGTGGGTTTTTTCACGCTTACATTTTCCTTCTTATCTGACCGTCTAAATACTGCCAGGACTGCAAGTGCTTCGTGACTTCGCTGAGCTATTTGTGTAAAAGTTGAAGTCATAAGATTATGATGTGAGAGACCTGACTCGACCTTTATTTACACTTATTGGAATACTGAGTAGTTCACTCAAAAGCACCCTCCAAAGTGGCATTTTTCTGACCTAAATTACCATATCAAAGGCATCAATTGTCGTTTAACCTGACTCCTAGCCGTTAATTGCACTTTCCGTGCCTGATTCATACATGTCCAACTTGAATCAACTCATCTTTTTGTTGGTTGCTTGCAAGTTGCCAAGAAGGGGTTATAGCAAAGTCACCACCTCCCCGCAGTCAACTTGTCGGGATGAACACGACGAAATGACTCAAAAATGGCGGTCGTGCGCTCCATTTGGTCGAATGCGGAGTGCTGAACCAATCGCCTTGCGGCGCGAAATTACCCATTTCTGACTCCAGTGTCGGCCATTTATCCAAAATCGGACATGATGCGCCCTCCGTGCCAAGATAGGCAACCATTTTCAAGTCATGGGACTGGTCAGGGTCTCGCTCCTGACTTTCATCATGGCTTTAAATATGGGGCAGAATTCAATTCCAATTCTCATTCCCGCACCACACGATGCAACCCACTCCTGAAATCCAAGCGTTTATCGACCGTATTGAAGCCTTACCGGCCGGACCAGGCGTTAGCCATGACCTCGACGCCGCTTTGAAACCTTCTATCGACGAGGAGATCGAACTTCGCAAGCTTTTCGCCAATGATCGTCAAAACACGCGTCTTTCCAATCCTTATGTAGGCCTCGTGGATGTTTTCGCGGCACCCAGCGCAATTCGCACCACCAGAGCTAGGATTGTTCAAGACGAAACTGATTTGACCGCGAAATATGTGATGCCACTCACTGATGCCAAACGCAGAAAGGACGGCTCGCAAGCGATGGTCAGCGATCTCGAAGAATTCAAAAAGAACTGGGCTATTTTCAGCGAAGGTTCTTTATCTCAGCTCATTGATTGGAACAATGTCGTAGCAGCTGGAGGCTCTGTTCTCGCATGCTTGACCCCTCTCGATCCCGAAGTCAGCAAGTCAAAGCGCAACATCAGAAAGCACTACCATTCTGCTGCGTACCCCACATCTGATGTTGATCTTTTCTTGTGGGGTTTGACTCCTGAACAAGTATGTGGCCAATCATATCTTTCTCGTTTGTGTCCTTACCCTGCCACGCACCTTCAGGCCGAGAAAAAAATTGTCCAAATTTACGAAGCTGTCAGGGACTCTGTGCCATGGGATGTAACATGCATTAGGACCAAGCATACTGTTTCAATTCATTGTATGTTCATACCTTTCGTCACTTGACTGGAACGTGCTCAATAGTTTCCTGAAGGCCAATACCCTTATCGTTCCGTTCAGATCGTTCTTCGTTTATACCAGTCCCCTGCTGAAATTTTGGCTGGCTTCGATATTGATGCGCCGTGCTGCGCTTATGATGGTACGCCTTCGTGAGCTTTCGCGGAATCCTTGCTCATTGTACATCAGGTCAGCGCGTGTGGGCCAATCCTCGTGCCGTCGTGGCCATGATGCGCCAGTGCAACACTGTCGATATGACAAGACGTTCTCCATCTTATGAAGTCCGTCTTGCCAAGTACTCTAACAGAGGCTACGAGGTATATGTTCCTGAGCTTCGTCGTGGCGAAGTTGATCCTACCGTACGCCTTCTTTACTGCTGGCCGATACGCGTTACTTACGGCGAATATAGATTTATGAACGAGCCATATCTAAGATGGAAGGATTGGCCAGGCTTCTCGTCCTCGAGAAGCTTGCTGATACCGACAGACGTCAAGCCTTCATGAGCGGACGAAGGAGCCTTCGTGGTCGCCCTGATTCCGACAGCTACACTTACTACCGCCGTCGTAACAGGAGGAAGTACAAGGGTGATTTGAAAGTCGAAGAATCGATTGGAGGTCTTGAGAACAACAACTACGATGTTGCAACTTTACATATCCCGTACGGTCCAGGTTGGGATGCCCGTCGTATCGATAAGCTTGTCTATCAAACGGTGAGCGCTTTATTTTATATTTACTTCCTTCCATGTCTGACAAAAAGATCAGGATCTAGGAATGAACTGTAAGCCCTTGCTTTTGATGATTCGGAATGATATTTACCTTTTCATTTCTAGCAACTTTCAATCCCAAGAACAAGGGCCGCAGGTTGCATCGTCACCCAGCCTTCTTTGGGACAATCGAAGAAGTCCTTGAAGACTGTTGTGAGGTATTCTACATCTCTTAGCGTTCCATTGCATCCAAATGCTGAACTGTATTTCCAGCACTGTCCCAAGCCCATAGATGACGACGAAATGGAACTCCAAAAGAAAGAAGATGAAAATTACATTCGCGGTCGCATCCAGTACGTGTGTTGTGGTTGTTCTAGTCGAGGTGGAATGCTAACGACCTTTTAGGTTCATTGAAGAGAACCCTGGTCGCCAAACAATGAGCGGAAGTTTCAACCCAATCGACGAAGGCGAATGGAGCGAGCAAACCTACATGAAACCCGCTCAGAAGCTGTTCGCCGCTATTGCTATCAAGGATCGCGAAGCCGTCAAGAAGCTTCTGGCTGACGGTATCGACGTTAACCAGCGCGATCATGTCGGTCGTACGTGCTTGCACGTAGCGATCTACTGCAACGCCAGCGACATTGCCTGCGACCTGATTGACGCTGGCGCTAGGATTTCAGCCCGTATTGCGGATGGACGTGCTCCTATTCATCTTGCTGCACAGTTCAACCAAATTGCCGTTATCCGCAAGCTGATCGAGAGGAGTGCGAAGAATGAAGAGGAAGACAAGAAGAAAGCTGCTGCTGCGGAGGATGAGGAGAAGGAGGGTGATGTTCCTGGTCCCAATACATCGTCAGAGGATGACTGGAGCTCCCATGATGAGGATGGAATGGAGATTGTTGAAGCCGAGGATGAAGATGGTGACGACGAGGACGAGGATGAGGATGAGGACGAAGATGATGACGACGAGGACAGACCAAAGAAGAAATCAGCTGGGAAAGCGGAAGAGTCGGAGGAAGAGTCGAAGGAAGAAATTCCAGATGACGAGGAAGACCAGCCAGATATCATTGACATAAATGAGGCCGATTGGGACTTCGGTTTCACTGCTCTGGCGTATTCCGTTCTGTACGGCTCTATAGAGACCGTTGATGCTCTCATCGTGGCAGGCGCAGACGTCAAGGCCCCTTCCAGCCCTAAGGACGCGAGGCCCATTCATCCCCTGACGCTTACCATCATTCGACCCGACGAGGACGAGGCTTGCAAGGTTGCCGAGCGACTTATTCAAGCAGGCGCTACTTCTACAACAGCTAACGATGCTATGGAGACTATATTCCATCTGATGGTAGTCTCAGGTCGGACCAAGCTCGTGTCGACTATCCTCCGATGCGACCCTAATGCAAAGACGATGCTCGACTTCCCCGCTTTGGAGTATCAGAATGTCATTTTCCCTGTTGTGTCTGCTATCAACGCCAGCAACTACTCAATGTTGGCTATCCTTCTTGCACATGGAGGCAAGCTTCGTTTGGATGAAGCTGATGTGACTCGCTCCATAGATGCTGCGTGAGTTCATTTCAGTTCTTAATTATAACTGTTACTGATGGCGTTTGGGTTTATATAGCTCCAACAGTACGCGTCAACGAGTGCTGGGATACAACCCACCTAAAAATCACCTTAACCTCGCTGTTCGTCCTTTGGAGGCTGCCCTTGTTCGTTATGACGAGGTTGCGACCCTTCTCGTCGCCCTTGGTGCGGATGTCGATGTCGCAATTCGCCGTGCTCTTCGCTCCTACGTCGATACTGGTGAAAAGCTTACATTCAAGGATTGGGTTGATTACATCCTGCTCAATGTGGGGTATCAGCGCGCAGAGGAAGAAAACGCCCTCAATGCTATGGAGGAGGATCTGGTTGAAAAGCCTGTGGAAGAGACAACACCATGGCGCAAGTTCTACCGCGAATATCGGGAGAAGCTCGAGGCCCCGAACCCGAATGACAACACAAAACAGGATGACGACCTCTCGCCTCGACAGAAGTTTGAAAGGGATGTTCAGAAGAGGCAGAATACTCTCGGCGACGTCGAGAGCTACATGGAAAGAGTCAAAACTGCACTTGCAAAAGCAGGAGCAAAGACTTGGAAAGATGTTTACCCAGACGAAGCGACAACGGCTGGTGGAAAACATTTTGGTTACAGCCCATCTAAGTATTCGCCCACCCAGGAGAAGAAGCAGGAAACATCATATATTTACCTCACGCTTTCGAGCTATTCCCGGAACTCTGTGCCTGAGCACTTGACTGCTCGTTATCACGAACTTTTTGAGGCATGCTACGCCGGAGACAACAAGAAGGTCGAGGAGCTTTGCCTACCACCTAAAGACGCGGCCAGTTCAGCCAATCCTCTCAATATTTCGGTGAAGATGGTCGATGATTCAATGTCAACATACAGCTCTCAGGGTACGGGTATTTTTCACAATACAGAGATGTGTCGTTTTTGAAATTTTATCTCTCAGGTTATACTCCACTGTTTGCGGCCGTCATGGGCAGGAAATGGTCCACTGCCAAGCTTATCCTTGCCATTGCCGTCGCTCAGTATAAACCTGATGATGAAGACGAAGAGAATGAATACAAGTTCGAAGACTCAGGTATGGCAAACTGTGCATTTTTTCCCCGTTCCTTTCCATGCTAAATTCGATTATTGCAGATGCAGATTCCGATGAATCCTATGACTCTGATGCTACTGTTGACCGTCCACAATTTAATTTCGTCGACATTGCGAGTCGCCCTTCTGCTGTGCAGACCAATGTCCCTCCATACAAGATGCTTACGGACATTCAGACCGTTTATCGTCATTGCGAAACCCACGGTAAAGAGATCAAAACCCTCCTCGAGCGTATGGTCAGCGAGAAAGACTTTGAAGGCTTCGTTCAAATTGCGAATCTATACCAAGCGCTACCCAAGCCACCTACCATTTCAGACAACTTGATATCATCTATAATTGAGTGGGACCAGGACGGGATGCTTGACGAATTTATTCGCAGGACGGGTTACGGCATTAACATTAAGACAGCGCAAAAGGATGGCGAGACTACTGACCTTCCTGTCCTTGTCAACGACCAAAACAAGCTATACCTTGGCTTGAACGTCCATGGAAAGAAACGTGCGGATCTTGCTCGTAAAAATGATCCTGATGCCGATCATAACGAGACCACGACGCACCCTCTCCTATGGACAGCTGCGCGCGAAGGAGCGGAGAAGATTATCGACTACTTGTCCTCCGACAAACCTGTCGCTGCGTACAAGTTCTACTCTTTGAGCCACAGCGACGAAAAGGCCATCTGGCTTCGTCGCACCAAGGACTTGGAGAAGAAGCTTCCTGCACTTTTGGGATGGACCATCAACTCTCTTGGAGAGAGTCCAGTAACCGCTGCTATCTTAGGTGGCGCATTGGACAGCCTCAAGGTCCTAGAAAAGAAGGATCAAAAGTTAATAACCGCTGCATACGAAACCAAGTAAGTGTCCTTCCACATAGCATGCCCTAATATCGATTTTAACGCTGCATCCTTCAGACTTAAATTCATTGGCATTTCACCTTTCAAACTTGCCGTTAAAGCCAAGTTGGAGACCAAAATGTTAGATTATATCCTTGCTAAATCGCCTGACGCGGTATATGACCGTGACCTGTTGAAAGGGTACGTGCCTTTCTACTCCAGTGAATCAAGTCAATGAGTAACATGTTATATATAGATGGAATCTTTACCATGAACTTGCTTACAGCAGGGACAGTGTGCTTGTAGAACACTTCTTGAAAAAGCTGCCACGATCTACCAACGAAGCCCTTCTTTCGCAACGCTCCAAGCATCGCTGGAACACAGTAAGCATCTTCTTTGGCCCAGGTACTCGAACTTATCTGATGCGAAATTATGCAGCCGCTTCTCATTGCTGTGAAGCAGGGAGCAACCAGCGTCGTGAAACTCTTCCTGCAATATTTAGGCAAGGAGAGCTTGGATCGGGACATCGACGGACAAACACCCCTCCTTGTATCTGTCAGGGAAAAATACGTCGAAATCACCAAGGCCCTTCTCGCTACCTCGTCTACTCAGGGACTTCTCATGGAGAACGCAGTCGGCAACACTATCCTCGACATCGCAACTCTCAACGAGCTTACCAAGCGAACCGGTTCCTTCCGCCAAACAGTTCCATCCCCCAGCGAGCTGTCCAAGGATAACGTGCGATACTTGGTAACCGGAACCTTTGACGGTACTCAGGACCTGAAAAAGAAGGCCCACAACCTTCGTTCAACCATCGATCAACTTTTAGAAGAAGGTCGACTCAGACGATCCAGTGCGCTCACGACCGAGTTCTTGTTGCTCATCAGGAATCTAGAAAGACGAGCTGCTGCTCTGCAAGCTGCCGCTGATGCATTGCCCAAGCTCCCAGAGAAGAAGGAAGAAGAACCAAACCCTGATGCAGTGGACAAGGTGGATGTCGAAGAAGTCTACAACCTCGTCAAGGCGGCTTTCGAGCGCATCAAGGGCGATCCCAAGGCTAACCGCCAGCTTATCCATTTGATGGATGTCCAAGCATCGGTGAAGGCTGCACTGGATAAGACTTGGGAGAAGAGCCCTTACGAAAATGACAGCTATCGATACTACAGGCGCCATGATAACGAGGAATTGGACGAGGAGGAAGACGAGGAGAGGAAGGCCAGGAATGGTAGCATGGTCTTCCAAGACAGCGTCGTTAGCTCACATTCTTTGTCCTTTGATAAATTATAGACACTGCCGAAATATGGCTTTTCAAACTTGTACAATATCATTACTGCAATAAACGTGTACTTTATCATGAATCTTCGTTACTGTGATACACTCAGTATTTATACCAGTTAAAAGTCAAAGGTAATCCCGCTAGGTAAGATGACATGTAAAGTGATGGATGGATTCTCCACGATTCCAGGTACCATCCTCTCCATATGCTCCAATACGATCTGCCGTGATGGGCGAATGGCAAAGTATTCCTCAAATTCCAGCGTGAAGGTAGTCAATGATGGGTATAATAGTTGAACAATGGGGTCAATCCGTGTCCATTCCGCCCGCCCATAAGGCCTCCAACCTGGGGTTTGTGGCAATTCTGCGATGATGAAGACAATATGAATCGTTTTCACCGTCTGAGAAGGCTGATGTGGATGGCTGAGGAACCATGGTATAATCTCTGGCAGTGTTTTAGGATCCACGCGATAGGAAGGATGCACGATTTTGATGGATTCTAGCCCCTCAAGATGATAGTTTCCCATACCACCTATCCATATCCAGTCTATGTCGAGCAACTAATGAAGCTCTAGAGACAGTCGCACTATCCGTGACTCACCTTTGATGGCGAGATTGTACACCGCGAGTTCAATCTCTTTCAACGTCTTCTCTACACCCTGCAAGACTAATGGAAGGACGTAGTTCAAGGATCCGTCATGGTCGTGGATAATCTTGATTTTCTCTGTTGTGGAAAAGAAACGAAGGGCGTATACTTGGTGGTATTCTGCTGGCAACGGGTACATGATATGAGCCGAAATCACCATCTCTTTAATACGACCTGGGCGGAGTTCCTCAATATTTGCGTGCAGAATATCAGCATCTTGTGTCGCATGTCCGATTCCGTCGAGAGAGAGATACGTCAGACCTTCGCACCTGGTGATCCAACCAAGTGGTAGTCCAAGGATGTGTTGCAAGTCCAGACTCAGTAGTGTTGGGATTTTATAAATATCTTGGATTGCTTTGGAGATATCCAGGCTGAAATTTGACCAAATTAAAGGCTGCGCACAATTTCTTAGCGAAAAATGGGTCAGATGCTCTAGTTTTGAAAGAATCATAGGGATGTGGGGGCTGTCGTAGAGCCATTTATGAACCGATTCCCCTGGGGCGAGATATGTGACAATGCTGAAACGCCGAACTAATTTTCCTACGAGGGGATTGTCGTACAACACCTGGCAGAATGTTTCTAAGCGCCTCGTCGCCTCGGCCGGAGGTTTCCTAGATGCTCCGAATGCGCTCCTGAGAGTTAGTTGAGTGTCCTGGAAAAAGTGAGGATTGGCGAGAACCGCCATCTGTCTGCACACTTGTCTGCATGCAGCCAAAGTTTTGTAAACTCCTGGATGGCTGTCGTCTGAAGATACGAATTGGAGAATCAGACTGATAATGTCTTCGTAAAGTTCAGATGTCATGGTTGGAAGCTGAAGAGCAATTGATCGTTGATGCCGATCCTTGATGATCACGGCGTTTCCCTGCTAAACAGGTCCAAATAACAGTGCCAATTGAAATTCTTGAGCGTTTCTTCTTCTACCAGTAACTACTATCTGAAACTCAACCAAATACGGTCCTCTGACCTGTCTTGTGCTATGTTAATGGCCGGATCAACTGACTGAATGGCTAAATGCCCTCCTGCTTTTTTTTCAAGAAGAAGCGAGTTCGTCAAACTCACTGTTAATTTTGCAATGCATTGTCTAACCACCAACTGTCCTCAGGTTCCACAGAGCAATTATGCGTCCTTTCTTTACGAGGGAACGAATCAGCGACTTCGACGACAAAAACCCGGAAATATCATTAAAGCTCGCAAGTTCCAGGCTCTCAGAAGGCTATTCTATTGAATTCCATGACCTCGTCTTTCGGTTCACACCGTTGATACCCTTTCTGCTGGCATCCCATACCCACCCTCAGCTGCGAGCAAGAATGGTGCATTTTTTCTTGAACATCCTTCGAATAAGTTTGCGGAGGCGTTTACGAAGGGCCAAACACAGGCGAATATTCGGTGGCCTTCGGGTAAGGACCGGCCTTTGCTGGCATTTCGGGGTAACAAGATCACCCCTCTGAGGAAGAGGATGGACGAGTTTATCGAGCCGGTCATAAACGATGCATTGAGAAGACGCGAGGAGCGGTTGAAGAAGGGTAGTGATGATAACGAAGAGGAGGAGATGCCCTTGTTGGCTCATCGTGTAAATCAAACGCAAGGTATGTTGCTTTTGTTATAGTCGTCGTCACCGTTTTAAAGGTTTTTTCTCTCCAGATCCTACCATTTTGAAAGACGAGGTACCTTCAAACCGCTCACATCTGTTTAGGAGATTGTTGACAGTGTTTATCTTCATAGCTTGTGAATCTGCTGGTCACTGGTCGTGACAAGGTACGTGGTATATGTCCTCTTCATCCCTATGACCCCCTTACCTGGTGATGACATTCAGGCGATGTGCCTTCTGACATTCTGCGTATACATCCTCACTCAGCCCCGAAATCGAAGCTTGTCTGCGAAATGAAATCTTCGTCAAAGTCGGGCCGCAGTCACGGTGCTGCAAATTCTGTGATCCAAGTATCCAACCCCATCCCCCAAGCTCTTCCAAACGCATTGCGCGTCACCATTCACACTGGCCACACAGAAAAGGTTGGATTCACCAACTCTGGTTTCTCAGGCATCAATGTCGCAGCTGTAACACGGTATAAAGCAACAAGATCCCATATCAACGGCCAGGCGACTCTTTCACTTCGATCGTCCTCAGGCCAAATCCTCGGATTTACAACAGTTTACCTCTTCAGGTATTCAGACGACTTGGAAGCATGGCATCGTCACTATCAAACCAACGACTAACGCTAGTGGGTGAGTCAACAATGTGTTTGCCATTAGTCTTGATGGTGCTTCTGCGAGTGAATGTTGACTTTACTATGTTCAGCTTGTTCCTCACCGCGACATTAAGGGACGACCCAAGGGCATGCGTGTGGATATTGCCGACTATCGTGGGCGTTTGGTCTGGTTTGTTTTGTTTGCGCTTCTCTTTAGTGTCTTATGTTGAATTTGTGAAGATGGCACCGATATTGCTGAGGATCCATTAGGACCGTATCTAGCAGGCCCTTGACCAAGTACGTTGATACATTCTGTTATACTCTCACTGCTTGCTCACAAAAGATTCTCAGATCAACTCGTGATTGCCCCAATCACGCACGACATGGCTGCTTTCCGTGCATCCATTGGTCACCCCAAACCGTTCAAACTCTATTTGTCGTGGTTGTAAATGAAGACATCTGCGCGGCGACTTCTTATGTGTACAGATGGCGCAAATTTGTGCATTCTCTCAAGGCCACATTCCCTCAGATCCGTAAGTAATATGTTGAATGTGGCGAGATCTCGACGAAGTTGTTGATACTATTTGATATTCGTTTGCAGGATTCATCTCCCAACCAACCCGCTTTGACACCTAAGCTTGCTGATGACGACCTGCACGTCTATCAGACCCCCACTAAGTCCTCCAACGGTTTGTACTATTTTACAACAATATAATATTTTTTACTAGGCTGGTTCTACCAAAACGCTTTCTTCTACGATGATTACGCCGTACGTGTACCCTTACACCTCAGCTCAATAAGTTCTGATTGTTCACAAGACGGCAGTGAATACTTCGAGGTACACCCACGTTTTTTTAAGTTTTGATTTGTCAGTTTCCCTTGTCGAATGAAACCCATAGGGTGAATACGTGGCTGTCTCTACCAACCCCAACAACCTCTTCGGTGTCATCCGAAATGGCCGTTTAGAGTTCCCGAGTATGCATAGCAAGTGTCCCCCTATCCGATTGGCAGCACTGCAATTCGACCCCGACAGGTTTGTTGATTACCGCCTCCACGGGTATTTGACCCCAAATCCATACATCTTCTGCCCTTTCAATGCCGACCCTCGTATCTGCCTCGATCAGCAATTTGGCTAGCATGAAGCGACATTTTTCTTGGTTAGGCTTAGCAACGCAATTGATTTCGCCATGCGCTGGCTCGAATCAAATGAAATTCTCATTGTTCGATGTAAGGTCCTGTTCTATCGCAAGTATACATCTGTGGACGGTCGACAGCGCAAAACTCCGATCCGAATGTAGGCGTCCGTGGTCAGCAAGCGTCAAATGATGTCGCATTTTACTCGATGTAGTTGCGATCATGAGAGACTTTGTTCGAAAAAGCAAACCCTTTCATGCATGTACGCTCGCCTTGAGTCTTAGTTCCGGCAGATTATACATTATTTCAATTCCTCGAAACAAGACAATGAATAAGTAAATTAAATACAACAATGATTAAACAATGCAAAAATGATCACAGAAACGTTCGAAACATGTGGTAAACAAAATAAAAAGCGTACATATCATACAAACTAACACTATCCAAGGGAAAATAAATCAAATCGGGCGGAAATGGCTTGAGAACAATGGCTCGAAGCGCATCGATATCAAAGCCACGAGGCCTGAAACCTGAAAATAGGACACCGCTTCAGATGATGATGATACGCGATTAGATAAGATGACATGCACTCACAAATTTCTTAAAGACGGCCAGCCTGCGACTGACTCTCACCATCCTTTCCCCCCATCATCGTCGACATCTCACTGGGGACTTTTGTTGCGGGGTTTTCTCTTCGCGATCGTTCGAGGCAACCAGTTCTGTTACATTTGGATGGTGATCAGTAATGGTTGGAAAGAAGGGAGATGATGATGACATACCATATGTCTTTGCTGAGTGCCTTGTCGTGTATCGGGCTCTTGTGGTCCGAGACGGTCCGAGGGGGTTATATTCTTGAAACCCTCTGTGGTAGTGCATGTCGACGTAGACGACGACACAGAAGTCGTCGACGATGCTGGTGACGCTGCAGAGAAAACTGACATCGAAGGGATGGATGGGGATGGAGATGATGATGATGACGAGGACGAGGGACTATGCGTTGATTCAGGGTGGCATGATTATCAATGCCGTTGCATCAGATTGAAAAAAGGTTTGCTTACCTTTCCACATCCCCTGAGCGTCGTCGACGGTGGCGGGAGCCACCGGTTCTTGCCTGTTTTGCCGGAGGTTGGCTGCACCCTTCAGAGTAGGCGGCCTTCCTGTAAAGTGTCGGTTAGCACACCTTGATCGTCGATACTGCCATATTACATACCTTCGGTTCTGGGATCGAGGACAGTCGGATCCTCGCCCCTCCGCCTCGGTGACTTCCACCGAGGCGGATAATGAGCTAGATATTTGGGTAATATTTGCAGTATCGACAGCCTCGGCTGTCTGATACCGCTCCTGCATACTAGGATACGGACTGACTCTGTTGCGAGTCTTTTCCGTGCGGTGCAGTAACATGGGTGGGGACGGTGGCTTTGTGTCCTCCATGCTGAACGGACTGTCGGCCGTTACATGGGAAGGAATAGGGCAATCGAGTGCAATGTTCTCCAGATCATTGAAGAAAGAATCGTAAAGATGTTCATCGAATATGTTCTCGAGCTCGAGGTAGGATGGGATGTGGTCGGCAAACATGATACTAATGTGTGTTGGATAGGTGATTGGGGAATGTGAATGTGGGTCTGCCCTCGTTGCGGCCTCTTTCTTATATCGATTTCCGCAAAGCTCATCTATCTATTATTCCAACATGCGATAATCAACATAGTCTGGATTCTGCGGACTGTGGGTTTCTGTGGAAATTAGCAGGCAGTGCCGAGCTGTTTCCAACTATGTAGGCATCCCCTTATTTCGTTGCAGTGCATTTGATTACTTATGAAACTTTTTCAGATTTCGGGAAGGGAAAAGTGCGAGGAGAGCCACAGATGTGACATAACATCAACAGATTCTTTGACTCATATACATGCACGTTAAGCCGTTTATCACTGCAGCCCTCAGTAGCTGCACAGCGGGTTCCAAAAGGTGACTTCTCTGACAATACTAACAATGATGCCAGTCATATCCACATTCCCCATTTGTTCCCCTCGGAGGTCGGATGGCCACAGACCTGTTCTTTTTTCTTGTTTTCTGTCGGTTTTGTGTGATGATACGCCCACCTTGGTGTGCCATTTTCCCATGATCGAAGCTCATGCTCGGTGGAGACAGGGCTGACATCGTGTACCTCTGCCTCATGTTCGACACACCCACGAACCCGTGTATTGTCCTCGAAACAGGAAAGGCTAAAAATACCCGGAAAGCAATGTGTCTGTCCATCCGCTTCTTGTCTTTCTGTTGGAACTGTCAAACTGACCTATTCCATCAGTTACAGTCTAAACTTTCGCGACAATGCGACACTCGATTGAGCGTCCTGTCGCTGGCAAACTTTATAGGTGCCGTTTAGCGCTTTGTTCATCTGCCGGTACGCACCCTGATGATGACGCGGCACAGCTGGGCATCTGCTTCCGCTCCGGCCTCATCTTCCACACGTTTCCTGAGTCCCAGTGACTCCTGATTTATGGCATCACCGCCACCACTGGGCCTTGTCTGGGATTTCGTTATGGGGCAAAGACTATAACTATGTCGACGTCACCTCTCCGTTATCATTATCCCCTCAGCTCATCGGTACCACGCAGCATCATCACCGCACCGTCGACGTCTCTAATCAATTCTGATGGATTCGTTGAAGAAGGACATGAAACTATGAACTGAGCTTGAATCGAAAATGGGTTCGTTGATCCCCGCTCGCTTCGAAGGCCCAGCGATCTGGAATAGGTATTCACGGGCATGTGTCGCATGTGTCAGGCTTGGTCATGGTTGGAGGCTGTATACATAGTCGATTATTGGGTGAAGTTTTGACTAATGGATTCATTTCGAGAGTGTGGCTGATCATGATGTGATTGAGAATTGGAATGAATGCGTAGTAGCGTGTTCATAGTCGAAGTATAAATGTAACAGTATCTCACAGAAACGGGGTTTTGTAAGGATATGTCAGTGTATAGGCGATGTTTGATGATTGAAAGGAATATGAAATTAATGGTGATCGTTGAAACATTCGAAACATGGGAAATGGAGAATGGTTATAGGTAGATGAACAATATCTGAGAAGAGAAACATATGATGAAGTGTTTGGGTGATTGGACGACTTCGACAAATCGAAGCTAAACAGCTAGAACTGATGAAAAAGTACTTCGTTCATCTTGCACATGAGAAGGAAGAGATAAGTTATAACAGGTTATTTTGTACCGACAACATGGTTGCACATGTATAGCTGGAGTAAGATTTAATGATATGGCAGTCTCCGTGGCCAACACATGCGTTGGGAGATTTAGATCGAATAATCATGATGAAGCGAGAGAAGTTGGGGTTGAGTTTCGGGGAGGTTGCCAGATCGCTATTTATTGTTTTATTCTTCGCAGAATGCTATAAGGGTCGCGGGAGATCGCTCATGGTCTATGGGGCAATTGCCATTGAGATTTTTGTCGCCGCTTTTATATGACAACTGTCAAAAGTACGTTA
This sequence comes from Panaeolus cyanescens, assembly GCA_002938355.1. NCBI lineage: Eukaryota > Fungi > Basidiomycota > Agaricomycetes > Agaricales > Panaeolus > Panaeolus cyanescens. The sequence continues at coordinate 7,106 of NHTK01001274.1, read as the reverse complement.
TAATCAGTAACAAGGATTCCACTCGAGTCATTGTCAATTGAACATTGTGGGTGAAGGGCGCACAGCTATAAAATTTGATGATGCAGATAAAAACGCCCACATTTATTGGCTATTGTTCAAGGTCAAATTTGAGCATTCCTCATACTTTTAGCTGATAGAATTCTTGAGATACTTGTAGTCGGCTACTATCGTTGTTCGTGTGTTTCCTGTGGATGAACGTATCCCAAAAACGGAAATAATTTCCCGATTTGGCATATACGAGCCCCGTGTTCAATTCTCGATGCATCCTGCGGCTTTTGCTTGATTACCAAATGAACTCGATGAAAGCCATCTCTGATACGGAGAAGCCATATAAGCAGCTGTGTACATGTAAGATTTGTACCAGATTATACTGCCATGGCCTAGTTCTCCAAACAAACAATGCAGACCCTGTAGACGTATTTCTGGACGACGACACCGGTAATGGTGATACCCAGAAAATATTACCCGCAAACTGGTAGACGCAAAGTAGCATCTGACAGTCTGTAGGGATTCCAACTTGAAGATCAAGCGACGATACCGCTGAGCCCGACCTGAGCGCGTTCTTCGACCAGTTTAGTGATGGGAAGACCTTACATAATCCACTGTCGTGAACCCAAGGGAGCTGTCGCGAACTCGATGTTCAAAGCTGTACTGCTCAATGATGTTGAATGAATACTGGCATCCTCCTTATAATGGTTCAATGTGGAAGTGTAAACTAAATGTGGAAAATCGATGGTTTGCGTTGGGTAAGAGCGTTCTTGCTATAATCAACGCCTTGAACTGCTCATTTTAAGATGTTCAATAGGTGAAGTTGTCTGAATCCTCAAGCCCAGTGAGAATCGGATATGTTTCGGTATGTTTGCACATGTAGATTTATGTAGAAAGCGGATGATGCATACCAATGCAAACCGCAACGCACGATGCCATATATGTGGGACTCGGACTTAATAAAAGTATGTGTTCATCTGACTGAGTCAGCTATTGTATATCAACAATGTAATGTTCTTGCTTGCATTCATATGCTTGAATATGCGAATCTATGTGAGCTAATATAATTATTTTATCTGTTCACATGTGCGCGGATATGCAATCGAACCAATAAAATAAATTTTTCTTTATATACCTAATATGTTTACATCTGTACTGGTATACGTCCTATAATTCATCAACCATATGTGAACATCTGCTACCCTATGCTGTACCGGTAGAGGGGTTTCGTCCAGCACCTTCTGTCCGGCCTCCCCGTTTCCCTCGTACCACGGGGGTTGCAGCAGGAACAGACGCCTGCAGCTCTTGAAGTCTATATCGCTGCTCGGTCCATCGCTAAGAATACAAATCAGAAAATAAGTCCCCAAACACGAATAATGAATAACGTACTTGTTTTTCAGTATCATTTAACTCCTCGTATGCTTTCATAACTTCTTCTTTTGTAACGCGTCGTCCAGGCTCTTTCTTTCGAATAGACCCTGCATACTCCTTTCCGAAAAGATTCCTACAAATGCCCAATAAGCGCGCGCTTAAGCAATGACAAAACATAATATTATTGATAACATACCATTCGTCAAACCGCTTCGGCGCAAATCTGAAAAAGACACCTCTTGCCTGAGAGTTGTCTCCTTGAGCGCTCGGCGGCAAATTCTCCTTGCCAGTTAAATTACTGACACTCGTGGATTTGTCTGGTTGGTATACGTGGTTTCCACTGTAACGTATGGTCAGGACATGAATATGCACAGGAAACCTGGGACTAACAGGGGATGATCCAACATCAGCTGCGTTGGTCCAGCATCAGTTCGTTGTGGTAAGTCTTCTTGATCTGGCGCTGCTCCCATTATCACATCGCCTGCGGGGCTAACTGGAGTGGATGCAAGCCCAACCACACCTGTCACTGCCGATTGATTGCTGGCCTTATCTGGCTCCACTGATGGCGATGGATCGATACCGCTTTCCGTTGCGATTNCAGCATCAGTTCGTTGTGGTAAGTCTTCTTGATCTGGCGCTGCTCCCATTATCACATCGCCTGCGGGGCTAACTGGAGTGGATGCAAGCCCAACCACACCTGTCACTGCCGATTGATTGCTGGCCTTATCTGGCTCCACTGATGGCGATGGATCGATACCGCTTTCCGTTGCGATTGACTGATTGGATGAGTCGGATGTTTGGACTGTAGTTAAAGCTGGATTTTCCGTTGCGGTGGACTGATTGGATGAGTCGGATGTTTGGACTGTAGTTAAAGCTGGATCAATGTCGCTTTCCGTCGTGGTTGCTTGAACCACAGCTGAAGCTGGATCCATAGCGGAAGTATCGGTCGCAGTAACTGTAGCTGTCGTTTGGGAATGCAATGCAGAATCCGTTGATAAAGTTTGAGTCAGCAAATAAGTATGGTCTCAAAGTGGAGCATACGTACATTCAACTTCACCGTCGCCAGTAGTCGCATGAGTCTAAATGATTTTAATTAGTTTCATTCCGCCAGATGAAAAGATGAAAAACAAGCCTTGCGAATACGTTTAATGGACCATTGTTGTTCGCCATCTGCTTTCCGCTTTGATGCCAAAGCGGGACCCTCGAATAAGTCAATATCATCCTCCTCTGAAATATCCAATATCTCTGTGTCTCCAAACTGAACCAAGCCCGGAGATGGCAGTTGCCTGTTCCGCGCCCATTGGGGGTACTCCTGCGTCCCAAAATAGTCCACTTTCCAGTCATACTCACAGTAAGCAAGAAACGGATAAGATTTGTACATATAGTACCGAAAATATTCCAAATTTTCGATGCTGTTGCCTCCAAACGTCAATGGCGCACAGTTGAACTGGGTATGCAGAGTGGTGAAGATGGTGAAAGCACTTTCTTTCATTCGCTTCCGGGTCCCTTTTGTCAGTGGTTGCGGAATCGGGTTGCCTGGCTCGTAGAATTGGATGAACCCGTATTTGGGACATGATCGGTTGTTGTCGTCCTTCGCTGTGCTGCTGGTTTGATGGATACCACCTTCTGACTCAGGGCGCGTGCCCTTTGACGAGTTTTTCTTGTCGAATTGATTCTTGGACCAGTATTTGATAAGCGGATGGTCGAGTCGCTCGGGACTCTCGAGCTTCGGAAGATGATGTACGTGGGGCAAAATGAAACCTTGACCCCCGCGAAGTTTGAGATGCATCAGATTTTCATAAGATTTTCTAAGAATAAATATAGATCAGGGAAGGTAAGGGATATTGAGCTTATACTGCCACTTACTTGAGCGCCTCGTGCTCCTTTTTGATCGCCTCAAGCGCACCAATGACTTTGTCGCGATCTGCTGCTGCGCGGTCCCGTTCTTCTCGCAGCTTGTAGGACTCTTTCTTCAATTCCTGATAGCACAGCAATACATCGAAATGGGCGGCGCTAGAGTCTGAGCCTGGGACTGGAAACTGGTTGCCTGCACGGTTAAACGGATTGGATGGTATCGGGAAACCGCCAAAAACGTCATCACTAGACGAAAAAGGGCTAGAGCTGCCAATACCAGAGCCATCATACAGGCTGGGAGTTCCGCTACTGAGCGAGCCGTAGAGAGGATTTGTGGACATGCTGCTAGCATGCAACATGGAAGAACGGGGAGAACAAGTGCAGGAATTAGATCGTGCAAAAAAAAAATGAAAACAACGATCGGGTCATGCGGATACTTCCGCGCATAGAAAAACAGATAACTACATATTCCTTTCGTAGTATCTACTTATATTTCTCTACTCCTCGACTCCACCATCTAGTTCATCTGCAGCGTCCGTAGGATTAACCAATGCTTCTGACCAAAGCGACATATCCAAGCCAAACTGCTCCCACACGAAAAACCGATTCTGATCGGCTGGACCTCTACTCGGTATTCTGTGTGGAATAATAGCTACCACCGATTGGATGGACTTGGCTTGTACAACGATTATACCCCTTGCTTCGCTCAATTGTGTTACTGACCATAGCGTAAACGACGATTCGTTGAATAAGGTTTCATCGGGTCTTGAGAAAAGATGGACAACAGCCAATGCTTGTATCCCTTGATTCACGACTCCATAGAAAAAGAAAAGAACTTCGGCAAATTCGATAACGCCGTTGTATAAAAGCTATAAAACAGCGTGAATAATAGGTCAAAATGTCATTCCAAATACTCAGCACAAACCTTGACCATTCTTGCTTGACGAAGATTTTCGGGTGCTTTCCGTGCCTCCTTCCAAGCGCAGCGTGCGATCTGTCCATTGGGGAGCTGTAAACGCGCCCATTTCCTGATCTTAGGACCTTGCCAATTAAGGGGGATTGCATTGCCTGCTCTCGTCTCCTCCGCCTCAAACCACTCCAGCAGCTTTTGTCCCACTACACCACTTTGGACGTGTCCGTAGCGCTCACGAGCCCTGAGAAAGATGTATCCATCACCCAGATCTTCGCTATAAGCCGGGGGCGCCTTGTCTGATCGGTTAAGGGATGGGTATTGAATCAGAAATGAGTTGATTTGGCACTGCCGTAAGCCTCGTTCGGACAGATTGCTATATGGATTGGAAGGCTGGTTGATTTGAGACCCCAGGAAGCCCACCATGCGCTCCATCGTCCAGGTTGAGGAGAGGGTTGTAGGGCCGATCCGCACAGTTTCAGGTGCAATATGTAACAATGCGTGTATGCATGGCCGAATAAAATGAATACGGTCCATACGCCGTTGCACGTAAAGCGTTTCCATTTCGACATGGAATTCTGCGAGGTATTTGTGGGCTTCTTGTATGTGCTGACGCGGAATAACCTTCTGGTGCAAAAGTCGGATGCCGTAAACAAGTTTGCAAAAATGTTGCCAAAATGGCTTAGGAAGAACTTCAAGAAGAAGGGCAGGTGCCAGTCCATAGAAGTAATTCTGCCATTCTTTGGCCTTATAACCACTATTCACCTTCTCGGCAAGGTTGCGTGGAGGGCGATCGTATGAACCAGGCAAATACCTTCTGCAGGCCTCAACGGCTGCTCCGTGTGCTGTCCAGACTTCTCCCGTTAACACGGCCCAAGGCCAAGTGGTCGTGCTATCGGTAGGATCACAAGAGAACGTACCCCTCCACAGCGGGATGAACAGTTCTCCGAGATTGAGATTGGTGACGTGCATGATGTCTCCCGCGAAACCCAATGGCAGCGGCAGCCTACGGTTGGAAGGAAGTCCACTGAATATCGATAGACCAGATATTCCAGTGTCTCTGCGATTATCATTGTACGATGCTTGGTTGTGGGATGCAATCACGACGAGTAGGTTTTGTTGGTACAGCTGCGGGTTGGGATCTCGCACATCCGTGGCAGGTAGATCTGGGTGCCCTCCGTTGCCGGTATAGTCTGAGGGCTTTAGAAGGGCGCCATAGTACTGCGCTCTTCCTGGTTTATTGCGCCCCGCGACACCACAATACATGCGACAGAAACGGTAACCTTGGTGTCCCACAAGACCTGTGTAATGCACGCTACCCGGGCCATCCGCCGACTCCAAAAGAAGATAGGGATATGATACGTTTATCCGCTTCTGAGCCCCGTTGTAGACCTTAAGACCTTCCTTCTGCAGTGCGGCAAGATGATGCATTCCGGGAAATAAAAACGACTCATAGTCCTGAGGGTTATTCGGACCTGGGATAATGGCACCGGGTAGAACATGTCGTTGCTTGTACCGCTGTTCGGGAGGAAGATCCAGTAACACCCATATGTATATCCAGCAGTCCGACTGCTTCTCGCGGTACAACTGCGCCCCATCCATAGAGAACATCAGGACCATGTCGTTGGGTTGAATGTCTCCACGATGTACAGCGTGAAGATAGTCCCGACCATGATATACGTCCGCATATTCTTCGATAACGCCGCTGGCGTCAGGGTTGGTGAGATCTTGCATGATTTTTTCAGTCTCGCGAGCTCGATGGGACATCATGGTGGCAGATTCTGGAGAAGACCAACGTGACTGCAGTTGTGGCCCCAGTGGCATTGTGTAAAATGACTGGCGCGGTTCTCCTTTGTCATCGAGGCGGCTCATTCCACAGTATTTGCAATTTTCCAGGCGCGAATAGGGTCCCGTATATGCCATGCAGGATTTGGGGCACATATGGTGAATCAGCGGGGCCATTCCAGTGAGTTTGGCGATTTCCTGTTTGACAGAGTGGTGAGACAAGATATCGCGAGTCGGGTCATCTTCCATGATGTCGCGCCGTACGTCCTCGTAGACAGAATCAGAGCTGGTCGTGGTTGAGAGAAACATCTTGAGGGACAGCAGAATATCTCGGTCCATGGATTGAACGGTGGGCGGTGGTTCTGGATTTCTGAGTCGTTCGACATCCGCTGGCGACATATCACCGTTATCCAAACTTGCGTTTTGCAATGCTTCACGGAAATCAAGGGACTGCTGTATAGAAGCACTCCATGGAGCCCTCACTCCTTGAGGCAGGGCGTCGTCATAACGTGCATTGTTGCCACTCAGCAAATGTGCGTCGAAAGGGGCAGACTGATGTTGTGTCCTGGACGCTGTGGGCGGTTCTGCTGTGGGAGGTATGTCTGAACAGATTGAGGAGGTCAGCCAAGCTTTATATGGTTCCTAAAGCACATGCATACCTGGAGCATCTGTGTCTGGTCCATGAACACGACGACGTTTACTACGCGATTTTTTCCCGCCGCTGGACGCGTTTGACGCGTTTGACGCCTGATTTCCGCGTGGTGGGGCATTCGTAATGGTGGAAAGGGTACGAGATGCTGCCTCAATGGCCCTCTGTGCAGCATGGCGATAATAAGATGTTTTTGACACAGGTTTGCGTTGTCCTTTACAATGTTTGACACAGGCGCAGATATGGGTAAACTGGTTGGGGGAGTTTTGACTATCCATTGGAAGGACAAGGTTGCGTGCGCAATCCAAGGCTGCATCCGCAAATCAAGTAGTTGCTGCCGAAATTTGTGAGCTTTATGTGTTATAATATGAGATTATATGTACCTACTTGTAAAGGCGAATTAAGGTGCGGAACTACAGTACATATCCATAACCCCTATTTGTTTCTCATCGAAACCGAGAGAAATCATCGTACTACATACGGCGATGATACGCCAAAAATGCGGTCAAGCCTCTAATTCGACGTAAA
>NHTK01001273.1:0-11192 GCA_002938355.1 Panaeolus cyanescens | reverse complement strand
GGTGTGTGTATTTTCAAAAGAGAGCCGAGGTATGGGTAGAAGGAGATCAGTATACAGTCCCCCAAAATATAAAATAATAACGAAGTAAAAAAACGAAGAAAAAAGGCAAAGATAAACAACTCACCACCCTTCACCACTCACTAAACAGCCCCAACCCCTCGCTCATCCACCTCTTCTGCTATGAATCAACTCTGAATAGGTTCTCCCTCCTCCTCGTCCTTGTAGCTTGCAAATTTAAATACCTCAGCGTTTCAAATTTGCCTACTTCCGATTCTTTGTTGCCTATAATACAAATTAAAGCGTTAGTTCAAACGATTGCAGAAACAAGAAACCTACCGAGAACCAATCCATTCAAACTACTCCCAATGACCTTATTCCTCAACCATTTCACTCCTCTAGCTGTCGCGGCAAGCAGTGAGTTGTTTAACCTGAGATGGTGGGAGAACGTGATTGCGGTTACAGATGTATTGCATAAGGCGACAATCACGGCCATTACGCGCCAGTGCGTCCAGAAGACTCGCGGTAAAGGGTATCAATTTGCTCGAGAGACAGCCTGTGGGTCTCAGGGATGAAAAAGTAGGTGAAGATAACACAACCGATGCAGGTTCCTCCCCCAAATGAAGAAGACCTTGACACCAAGGTTAGCAGCATTTTCTCCGTTGATGCCGTAGGTGGTTGGGTTGACAAGGTATGGGGTAGCATACCCAATACCGAAGTTCCAGAGCCAGTTGCTGGCAACGGAGAGGGACATACCCTTCGCGCGGATGGAAAGGAATATGATAAGCAACCAAGACAAGGAGTGGTGTACAACGGTACTTACAAAGACTTCACCAGTAACAAGTTACAACCCAGCCGACGGGACCCCAGGAGAGAGCGAAGAAGGCAATGTAGCTGAAGGGAAAATGTTAGGCTTGAAATGAGCTTGGAAAAAAATCAATGACATGCATGCAAACAGAGGCGATGAGGACACGTTGAGCGGCGAGGTCAACAGTGCCACCAGGTTGAATGTCACCGGCAGTAACACCAACAATCGCAACGATGAACTCGCAAACGCACATGCCAACGGCTCCCCACAAGAGGAGGCTGCGGCGACCAAGACGATCAATGAAGGGAAGGCCAACGATGGCCATAACGGAGTTAACTACGCAGGTAATGATGGTGATGGTGAATGGGTTGGAGATACCAGCAGACTGGAAAGAAGGTGGTACCGTAGTAGGCTGTGGAACGATTAAGTCAACGAGAATATACAGCAGGATAAGAGGAAACGCACAAATGAAGTTGATATCAGTCAGCTGTCGCCATGCCTGAATGAGAATACCAGTCCAGGTGCGGAAGCCGAAGCGAGTTTCGTTGTCCTTGAAGCAAACTTTGGAAAAGGTAATGAGCGAATGCGAATAGAACATAACAAGTCAACTTACAAAGGTAGCTGCCGCTGCTTCCCTCGCTTTCAATCCTGAGAGCAGTGGAAATGTTGTTGTATTCTTCGTGAACCTCAGTTGAATCGGCATCCTTGGTGAGCAGGCGGCCAAGTGCAACCCGGGCAGCTGTCTCGCGACCTTTGAAAAGGAGGTAACGAAGAGACTCAGGAAGGCAAATCTAGACGTTGTAGGTGAGCAAAAAAAAACAAAAAAGGGGTGAATAAAAAGAGAGGGGCATACCATGCCACCGCCGAGAATGAAAGCCCAGACAATTGGATTGCAATAGGGATCTGCGATGATAAGAGGGCGAGAACAATATGATCATTGGCGTATAGTCATCTTACCTGCCAAGAGCTGTGGTTTTGCCTGTCCTTGGTAGCATTGAGGCAAACAGATGCGAGGAAAGCACCGATGGTGATGGCGAATTGATAAAGGCCGACAATGATACCACGGATGGCCTTGGGGGCACATTCGGATTGGTACATAGGGACCAGGCAAGAGATAGTGCCGACACCAATACCAGCAACCACTGAAGCGTTTGTGAGCTAATTGCCGGGGAAAGTGGAACAAAGAAGATTTTTATCTCGTCCGACGGTATATACAACGAAATTATCGTCCAACTGAAGACCAATGCCCAAAGAGAAAACCCGGCAGCCAAACACGATACCCCATTTTCGTCCAAGAAGGTCGCCATCGGGGTATGCGATGAGCGCTCCAAAGAAAGCCCCAGCAGAAAGAACAAATACAATGAGAGATTGTCCTTGATGGGCAAGAACCAGCCTAGCTCGTCATCGTATTTACCGAAGGTCTCCAACCAGTTTTTCATGGCAATGGTACCAGTATTGTACCCAAAAAGGATACCACCAAATGCTAAAACATCGTCAGCGATGAGCGTGAGGCTTCGAATAAGAAAGACAAACCAGCAAAGGGGGACATGACAATCGTACATATTTTGGAGCTTGAGGATACGCCTCCTCCAGAGCCTGAAGGTCCACCAACGCTCCAAACTCTTATCAGCAAAAAAACACTTTATGCCCACCCACACTTGTTTTCGCCCCCTTTCCATGCCTTCGTACCACCACCACTCTTTCACAACTTCATCGCACTCTCTGTCATCCCATGATACCGCCCCTTTGACAATAACAGCAAGAGCATTGACCCTGCTTGCCCTCTTTGTGGTATTTTGCCTCCTCTCTCTCTTTTCGACCCAAACCAAACATGAGCCCCACCCTACAACCAACACTTTCTCCATGGCCAGAATCCGTAAAATCCCATTCCCATTAGTCTGACACTTCACCAATGGACTCATAAGCGTAGGATGTCCACACCCATACAAGCCAGATGCAGTAGTGTGTGCATTCCAAGTCCCAGACGTAATAGGATGCGCGCTCCAAGTACTATCCCCACAAACTCCTCGTACTCGCCTACCGTCATGCTCATCATTCATGCAAAGGGCGGGTATTGGGCAAACTACCTCCTCTTGCATGACGAGAGATGAAGAAGAGAGGAGATGCCAAGTTCCTAGGTGCATTCACAGCATTATCACGATTCACGGCATTATGATTAGATTGAAAATAGAACAAAAGGAGTTTAGTAGAAGAGGAGAAGGGTCTGAAGGGGCATATAGATTAATGACTGGCGTTTACGGGCACTTGAAGTAAAACAAATACTAAGCAAATCACGACGAGAAATGATTGCTTAAGGACCCCTGGCACCAGCTTCGGAAATCACCGGCCATGGCACCGTCAACATGACTCCGGCGCTCTCGGCGCAAGAAGAACGACCCCCCCAAGGCATAGTTATAGCAAGGCATTCGTAAACGGTTATCCCCCGCCTGTTACAGCCTGAACTACCATCGTCGACCAGTACCTCGTGCGCACCAGTAACTCGTGTGTGTTACGTTTTTGGCGGGGGAATTGTATGACGGTAAATTTTGTCGGAAACTCGAAGGTTTCATGACCTGAAATGCGCGTTAGCATACAGTTGGTTGTGATACATATAGCCCTTCCCCATTTGTAATATGTATATTCCAATTTTCCAATGGCTTTCTGTCTCTCAACAATTAATAAACTTTTATATTGTAAATGTTTTCCTCGCAGAATATTTTGAATTATAAAATAACTAAAAAGCTATAGATATTTTTCTCTGTATACCTTCTCGTTTGCGGGTGATCTGTGAATCCATGGTTGACCAGGCGTTGACCAGACCCTGACCCAACCCTGACCCTGCCCTGACCCAGGACATGACCAAGACGCCACCACGCCCATGTTGCGACAACGACCAGATATCGAGCGCAGCGTCCAGAGCATGCAAATTTGACAATTATGTGATCAGTACATGTGAATACCTGAACTGTCCTCTGCATTTGCACAGAGGACAAGGCATACGCTCCTATATTTCACTACGCCTAACACCATTAAAATGTATATTTTTGCCACGCATTTGTGTGTACGCATACGAAAAATCTGACTTCATACAGCCTTCGAATTTCCGACAAAATTTACCGTCATAGTTTACCGTCATACGAGGACCCGGGAAGCTCCCCTAACGTCCTGTCCCAGGATTTGGCCTACTTAAAATCCGCAAAGTTTTCCTCGTTTTTGGGTCCAAAAATCCGCAAACCTGGACAAGGGTACCTACTATATATGAATATTTTTCGCGCTGCGTGACCGCTCACCGTCGCTTTTGGTATGAAGATGGCGTGTATATGTTGCGCATTGCCATTTACGACAAATTGTCTGATCCCAAACAAAATCAACACATGTTGGGCAATTTTTTTTCGGGTATATCCTGAAATCAGTATACAATTTTGGAAAAATGTCCTCATCTGCCCTAAAATCCACAAAAATGGACAGAAAATCGAGCCGCGAGTCCTGAAATCCGCAAAATTTGGACAGGACATTAGGGGAGCTTCCGGGTCCTGTCATACGAATCCCTGTAGGGAGTCGTTCTTCTTGCGCCCAGAACGCCGGGGTTGACGGTATCAGCGCCGGTGATGTGTCCGAGACTGGTGCCAGGGGTCCTTAAGCAAGATATCATTTTGAGTCATCGTCATTGGTCAAGCCGTTGTCCTTCTTGCCATTGTTCTTGCTCCCCACCACCTTTATGGTGGTTAAATGCTAATCGTCAACTTGTTTGCTCCTTCTCTGGTTAAAATTATTGTTCTTCTACTTTTATTTTATTTTTAATGCCGTGATTTGAACTTTCAAGTTGTTATCTCATTGTTCAAGAGGAGGTAGTTTGCCCAACACCTCCCCTTTGCATGAGTGATGGTGACTCTCGAAGCAACCGACTATGATGTTGCTGTGAGCGAGATTGTGAGCAGGGGCATAGCAGCGATCATTGGCGGACTATTGAACTATGTCATCATAAAGACCATCATTGCTAGTCGTTGTGATATTTTGCTTCAAGTCCAGGGTACCCATATTGTAAGCTTATCTTTCTGTCCTCCTCATCATACTCGTTAATAATTACCTTGATGCAGTGGTCTGGACAACAAGTCCAGTCTTTCAACAGTAATGCCATTTCTCGGGGCGCGTTGGGCAGTATTCTCTATGCTCCAAGAGGCAGATACGCCGTGCGTTAACACTCAAAACTTGTCGACAAAACTCCTGTACTGCCCACAAGTAACGCTTGGCAGATCGTTCCATTCGGTATCCTCATCGACTTGGCCGTTGCAATTCACTTCTGGCTCATCCACAAGCGCTGGTCCAAGATCAACGCAGATAAAGTGGTCACTCTATTCTCTTCTGTGAGTACCCGGTCTGCCGATTGATGATGGAAGATCGCTGATTAACTTATTCGGGATCATAGGGACTCTTGGATACCTCAACGTTGGAATCAACAGTTCCGTGTTCACAACATTTATGCTCGCTGTATTTTTACAATATTATCTTCGTAAATATCGTCCTGGATGGTTCAGGAAATACAACTTCTTGTTGTCTGCTGCTTTTGATGGAGGAACACAGGTAGGCTCGCATGCCTTCGATGCTTTGTTATCTCTGATCTAATCCAACCTTCAGAGCCATGGTATTCGTATTTACCTTCGCGGTTGCTGGTGGTGGGGGCCACATTATAGAGGTCCCGCGTTGGACACTGGTATGTAGTTCCGCTTGACAATTAATGTGGGTTTCTGATGAATATGCTCATCTAGAACCCACCAGTCAATCCCGATTACTGCATGAGACTAACATGATCATGATAAAGTAATGACAAGTGTATTAATATTAATTTTGGACCTTGGCCCTTTTTGATTAGTTCTTGGGAGTTGGGTATAGGATATGCCGCGATGATCCCATACTTACCAGATTCGAAGATTGCTTATTCAAATACCCTGACAAATGGAAAGCGTATTTGGATGGTATTGTGGACCACATTTGGTATGTCAATAGCAGATTTCGAAAGTTGGCTCCACTTATATATCTTAGAATTACTGACCAATTCGTTTTTTCTCTCGGCTGAATCATCGAGTGCTTGACGACAAGTTGTGCGGATGTTGAGTTAATGTCGAAATGGAGACCGAATGAAAATTGGTGGCGTTTTGCGAACCAATGAAAGACTTGTCAGTTGAACAATCCACAACTTCTCCCACTTTCCAGTAAATTGAGCTGAAATGGCTTCTACGGTAGACGCTGCGGAGTATGCGTTTCACGTCCTATACTTTTATTCCTAAAATATGTGCTGACGTATTTCATGGAAGTTCTGGAGAGTCCCAAACGACTGAAAACTTGGCCGACAACGTTGATAACCTGCCAAAGCCAAGGAAGATAACGTATGCCATTATTCATTTGTTAATCGCAGAAACTTATTCATACGCACAGGTTAAAGCGATATCATGGAAGACACTGCTACCACATTCCCAAGGAGTGCCCTGGATTGTGGAACAAACGTCGCTCCAAAGGGAAAATAGTGCANTGATAACCTGCCAAAGCCAAGGAAGATAACGTATGCCATTATTCATTTGTTAATCGCAGAAACTTATTCATACGCACAGGTTAAAGCGATATCATGGAAGACACTGCTACCACATTCCCAAGGAGTGCCCTGGATTGTGGAACAAACGTCGCTCCAAAGGGAAAATAGTGCATCCCTATGTTTATGCCATCCCACTTACAAACCTCGACATGGAGTTCTTGGTGCGCCAAATACCGACCTGAGCCTATTACCGATGAGTATGAAATCGTCGATGAATATGACTTTTCCTCACCCAATTCCCTGGCCGCCCAACCGAGGTGAATTCAATTGCGCATCTGCTGGTCCCGACCCCCCAGATTTGGGAGCCGTACAGAGTGGTTATTGCAAGTAATATTTTTGGTAATTTTACGCAGGAGTGTATTGACAGCGTGTCCCACTCCCGAAAATCTCGTTCGAGTCCGAACCTGGATGGTATCTTTTTGTCGAACCCTCGTGTTGGGTGCATTGCTGTCATCGTGAGTTTCTGTCTTTTTGCTACATTCATGTTGACTACAGGTCTAGATACGCTTTGCTGCCGTGTATTTTTTGTACTGACGAGGCTGTGCTGCTGTGGCCCTGCTTTACGTGAATTTGTTAAGGTAACACAACCAGGAAACTCCTCAAGACACCACGCGGTGAGAAGCCAAAAGACAGGAGACATCAATTAAAGGAGATCCAAAAAGAAATAGCAGAACTCAAGGTCGGTTTCTTTGCAAAGTTGTTTTCCTCCTTCAAGTTCAAAAAGACATCGTCGGTGGGTTCGAATCTCTTTCACGTCGATTCAAATGTTTACACTGCCTTCAGCAAGCTGTTGAGATCTCGCAGCCGAGCAGTGATGGTGAATGGTTCATTATGGGGTCACCAATATTTGTACGCGTTCATGTTGTACACCCTGATTCAATTCGGTTCTCCTGCGCCTTCATGTCAAGTTGCTTTTGTCAGAAACGATGGAATAAAAAACAAAAAAGAAAGGGGTTCGTACATGCCACGCGAAGTGGTGGCCACCGGCACGTTAGGTTTGACAGATGGGAGTCACAGGTGGGCAATTGTCTACTGGGCACCAACTCCCCTCCTTTCCACTAAAGTTCAAAAGCCAAGATTCAAGTTCTTGCCGGACAAAATCTCTGTGGAAGCAGCAAGTTGCCAGATCTCTGACTATGTAAACAATGACTTACTTGATATCTTGCCATTCTCGTTCTAACCCCTGTAACAGCTCCAGAACCCCGTTGGCGTACTTGCTGTTACTCCCCCCCCTCCCCTAGGGAAGCGGAAAAGCAGTGATGGTAGCAGGGTCTCCATCATGCCTCCATCACCGTCTTTAATGGCACGATCCAAAACAATAAACTGCAGTACGTCCCTGATGAACATAATTACCAGGCGCTTTTGTTCATCGGTTTGCTGTTCGTTTTGATCCATCCAATCAAGGGGCTCGCTCGACTCCTCCTGGTCAACAATTTTATTTGCCAGGTTTCGCAACTCCTCGCCTGTCTTGTTACGCAGCTCTCGCAATGATGTAACATTGCCAACCTGATACCACTTAACACGGACATGGGCCTCCGCAATATGGTAGAGTGCCTCAACAAGACCATGGTGGAATAGCCCTTGTGTGCGAGTGGTTGACAGGCCCTTGCGTTTGAGGGCTTCAAAAGCTTGAAGGAGCCCTCTTCCTTGAAGCGGCTGCCATTTCAAGATGCAGCCAACCAAATATGAACACAAAAGAATTGTCACCTTCGGCTCGAAAACTCTAAAGGCGGCGTAGTCGATCCACGGTAAGCTGATCCCCACATATTACCATCATCTTTTCTGCACTTAGTTCCCTCCTTTTGCCAGTTCCGCGAAACCGAAGTTGGTTCAACCACTCGCCTACCAACTTGCTATCATCGTAGCTGACCTCTGGGATATTGACCGTTCCGAGTAAGTACTGAAGGGTCTTGTTTTCTGTTGACAGCTGATTGATAAATGGCGGTCGCTTGAGTGCAGGGGAGTCCCTATCGTGGTATGTTCCAAGGTCAAAGTCTTCGCTTTCAAGTAGCATACCGTGACGGAGAACTTGGTATTGCATCGCTCGATGGATATGAGGGTAGGACTTGTCGTTGAGAAGCATGATATCGGCGGCAGTAAGTGGCTTTTTCATTCTTTCAGCACGAGATTCCTTTAGCTTATCGTTAGTCGCTTCAGGCAGGTTGGTTTGCTGTGGCTTGATGTAGACCGGGGCAACAGTACCATGACCGAGTCCTCCGTTGTGATCAAAGCGTTGCGGCAAGGACACGGAATGGGATGTTAAGATTGTCGTAAGACAAAATCCAGGGCCGGTTTTTTCAATCCAATCTGTAATCTCCTCCATAGCTTGTTCGGATAAGCGCCCGACAATATCACACGCCCACTTATGGCTCATAGTCAAGCCCAATGCATGCAGCGTATCAAAACCATTCGCAGAAACACCACGGAATTTCATGTATATGGCAAGCAATTTCAGGACGCTATTGGAATGGTGGCATGAGTATAGGATTATGTTTACAATTGAAAATGCAACCTTGATTATTGAGAAGAAATCAGTTTACATTTGTTACAGGAATCTGATGAAACCTCATACGATATTAACCTTTTTGTGAGTATTTCGACTTTCCTGCCCTGGCGTTACGAGACATTTCATTCAAATGTTCACAGTCTTGACCATTGAATCGAGTGACATTTCCGTCTTTTTTTTCGCGTCAACATCGTCTCCCGTCTTCAGTCGAAAAATGGGCGAAATCTTCTTCAATTCCTTTGAAATCTGAGTGGAAGTCGTGTGGATTGCAAAGTCAACCATTGTCTTTGAAGCCCCGGCAGGCCTTTTTACACCTGACGCACTGCGAAGAGGGTGCTGCCAACGCTCAAGAATTGCTGAAAGGTTCTTGTAGTGTAGCAAAGCAGTCCGCTGATATCGACAGATACTGTCTTGCGTAGGCCTTTTAAGACCCCAGCTGATGGCATCAAGGAAGATAGGTAAGTTGATACCATTCTCCCTCATTGTTTGGATGGTTCTAACTACCCCCTCAAATATTCTCTCCTCGTCTAACTCTTGGAGCATTTGCCCAGTTGTTCGTTGATGTACATTTCCTGAGCAAGCGACACCATTACCCTCTGCAGCTTTAACAACTCCTTCCTCGGGTTTATCAATGCCATCTTCCTCGCTCGACTCGCTCGCAATGGATCCGGACTCTTCAGTCTCAGAGTCCGAGATGTCAGATGCTGTTTCCTCTTGCAAGACGTCCCCTCCCTCGTCCTCAAACACAAAGTCAAACAGGGCTTCTGCTCGAGTATAGATAGTCCTGAGATAGTAGATTAACTCGTATACTTTGTTTACACTTTTTCTCAATGACGTCGGCCCATTTTCAGCAAGTTAAGGAAATAAAGCAAGGTTGTAAAAGACATGATATTAATGAATGGGACGACGGTATGACGCTGACAGGAAAGTGAAATTATTATAGAAAAATTTGAAGTGAAGCACGCTACGTATAGTTGCACAATACGCAGCCATCTGAATGCAGAGAAAAACAAAATGAGAATGCTGGAAGAAAGGTTATAAAATTGGGTCAGAAGGTCAAAGCACAACAATGAAAGGACATGATCAGAATGAAAACCTCCGAGGATGGCAGAAAATAGCCTTTGGAACCGCACTCAGTGGCAAAGCGACTGACCAGAACCGCTACACCAATCACGTGGTCCACGTTGGCATCCCTGACAGCGAACATTCTTGGAATAACCGAGACCAATGGTCGTAATCCAGAAGAGCGTTGTTCTGTACGTTTATACCGGCCACATAGACCAGAAAATTGTGAAACACCAGGGGTAAGCCAACAGAGAGTATTGAAGGGCTAGCAGCATCCTTCGCTTCAATAAGCTCGGCCAAGTTTTCAGCTGTTTGATTTTTTGACCATTTCTCGATTTCTGCCTCCCACGGCAGCCTTCCCTTGGCCAGGTATATGAGTGTGTGTGCCAAACACGCAAGATCGTCGGCCTTAGTAGGCCCTTCAACAAAAAAGGTCTCAAGTCAGGATTCGATCTTGGGCTCAGATTGGATGGAATACAACCCACGTACTTTTGTCGTTTGATTTTAGGCGCGCTGATCCAACAATATAAGGATTGAAATGCTCCCCTGGCGCTCTCAAATCTTCTTCAAAGATAGCAGCACCAAAATCCACTAAATATAGTTCGATTCCTTGGTGGGATTGAATAAACGTTATATTCCACGGAGAGATATCCCCATGGATCACCCCTGAGCCATGGACTGCCTTCACCATGGAAAGCTATATTGCATGGGATCAGATATGGAATCTAAGCCACATATTGAAGACCTTTACTCACCAATTTGGAAGCGAAACTAGCTACTCTGTACGCTCGGTGTTCTTTATGGCAGGCGAATGGGTACTTGTCGAGGGGTGCCCCAGCGTAGCTCATAAGCATGGCATAATAACGCTCTGAACTCAACAGCGTGATGAGTCTTGGGATATTTGTAAGCTTCTGCAGCCTTGAGTAGATCCTTTTTTCTTGGAGAGCAAGGATTTCTGCTCGTTTCTTGTCTACCAGCTTGAGGACGTTTCCTCCTTCGGTCCTATAGACAGCGCCTAAGACATGTAAGCGCGCTGTGTACGAGTGGGCAGAGTAACAGACTCACTATACAGACCGCGACCAATTAGCCCTTTGAGCTTATACTTTTGCTTTTTGAGACAGTGGTTCATAATCTGAAAGCGATGAAGTGTTGCAAGTTCAACGCAGGGGGCTGTCAAGCTTGATATGGCCACTTTCAACTTCCCAGGCCGCCTTCGGGTTGTGCTTTCG
>NHTK01001272.1:0-14781 GCA_002938355.1 Panaeolus cyanescens | reverse complement strand
CAGCTGTCGCAACCACTGATAGGCAAATCACGATTTTTCCGACATGGGCACTATCACGATCATAGTATTTCATGTCACTTCATACAGAGCTACCAACGTTTAAAGTAAAGAGTACGCACTCATATCTCGCAGGTGTCCGGCTGAGAACGGGGGGTTCAAGAGCCTTCGTTGTCGTTTATGATGATCACCTAATAAGTGGAAACCCCAAGTTAGTCCATAAATCAGAAAATACGAATGCAATATCTGAGCGCACCAGAAACAGCAGCCAAACCACTTCCGAAATATAGCTTCGATGCTCTATGAATTGGAGCACAATCAGCGCCCCAAATGGAATTTCTGTGTTCTCGTATTCTTACAGCACGTTCATTTCGGGGAGTTGGAAGGTAGCCTGGTCCTATAAAATCAAAAAATATAACGAGCAACGGTTCAACCCCAACTTGACGACGACTGAATGGCATATCTAGTTGATCTCACCTTGACGAGAATATGATGCAGCGCCTTTGTGTCGTAGATGTACAATAAGTTACCCTGTAATAATCTTGTTGTCAGTGTATTGCAGTCAAGTCCATACATGACATACCCCCATTCCCCCGTTGATCTTTGCCACCCCTTTATCTGAATGTTCACATGCGTAATGGACGTTTGTGTGAGACATGGCCAATAACTGAATAGCTAAATATAAAAGACTCACAGGTTTCCCATATTTTGCGATGATAATCCCACCCGTCAGGATCAAAAAGAAGAGGAATCACGCCTGCATTGATATTGCAATCAGGTTCAACTCCAGACTTCAGTCCAATAACCCACGTCCTCACCCTTCAAAGCCGACACAGATGGGGGTCCAGGAATATCATCTAATGGACTTTTCACGAGCTTACGACGCATAATCTTCCATGCTACGTACGAAACGACAGCGATTTGGACGTAGTGCAAAAGGGTAAGTGGCATAATTGCTGGACGTTGAATGGTGATGTGGGCGGGTCTAAATTGCAACGAGGAGAAATGTGTTCACTGGCAATGAATATAATGTCAGTCTTCGCTCTTAGTTCGTGGTTATATACGTACTGGACACCCAATGAAACCTAATGACGACCTCATCGGAGACCGAGGCCGTGTAACCCGTAATGTATGTTGATCGGAGACGGTGCGGTGCCGTTGCTTCTGTGCCACTGATATGACTCAACGTTGCCCTTACAGCTCGTGCAGGACGAACGTCTGGTTTCATCTGTGACTCGTTTTTGATTTTAAAAATAACTTCGGGAGGAGAAAGGCCGTGAAATGAGCGTGGACTTGACGTTTTCGGAGCTTGCCGGACCTTACTCAGACTAACCCTGTCGACACTGATGAGATACGCTTGCGGAAAACCTTGGTCGATCTTGGGTCTGAAGATTCAAGTCTTGACAAAATGATAACTTTGAATCTGCATTGATTCCAGTCTTCCATCCGAAAAAGCGAAGTAACGGA
Source organism: Panaeolus cyanescens (assembly GCA_002938355.1). Classification (NCBI taxonomy): domain Eukaryota; kingdom Fungi; phylum Basidiomycota; class Agaricomycetes; order Agaricales; genus Panaeolus; species Panaeolus cyanescens. Next base: position 13,317 of record NHTK01001272.1, on the reverse strand, counting down.
CATTGAAATTCATAATAAACAACAAAAGAGGAACTGACGAAAAAACCTTGTGATCTCCTCCCCGTCCTACTCCTACTCGGCCAAGCTAACCATCATTGGTAGCGTCGATTTGGTTGGATCTCCACCCTTGAGTGCAGGACAGATCACTCCCGTTAGTTGCCAATCAACCTCTTTCGATGGGGAAAATTCGAAACGGGAGATGAGGATGGCGAGCACGGCCTCTGTGAATTCGAGCCCAGTTAGTTTGGGCAAAGGTAGGTAGACAAGCGTAGATAAAGACATACTCATTTCAAGTTGAGAGAATTTGAAACCCCTGCATTTAAAAGAAGTATCAGAAGTGAGAGACATCTCGTTTTGATGTATTCTTACATGCATGCTCGCCCACCACCGCTAAATGTCATCCTGGTAGGATTCGTGAGCCAAGATCCACTAATGCCTTAAAGAGATGACACGTAAACGACTCACAAATGCGAATAAATTCCGGGGACCTTTGCAGTAGTAAGTTCCTTCCTCATTTCTCCTGACATCCAGCGCTCGGGCTTCCACTCGTCTGCGTCGGGGCCCCAAAGTTCCGTATTCCGGTTTGATGCGAGAAGGCCGACAATGCATTGTGTGCCTTTTGGGACCATGATCTCAGAGGTGGTACGTCCAGACGTCAGCGTTATTGGACTGGAAAGTGGAAGCATAATATCTTCCACAGGTTGGCGCATTACTACAGGCACAGGCGCGTACCTGCCGCATTGCGCAATGATTAATGATACTGCCAGTAAGGTAAGAAGAAGAAAACGTACAATCGGAGCGTCTCGCGACAGATGGCGTCCATGTAGGGCAGCGATACGAGTACGTCATATGGGATATCTCCTCCTGCCTGTCTCATTGCCTCTCTAATCTCAGCCCGAAGTCTAGATTGAGCATCCTTGTTTTGAGCGAGTACCCAAAAGGTCCGCGCAAGCCCATTCGAAGTGGTATCCATTCCAGTGAATGTGATCGTTCTAGCAGGGCCTAATCAACAACATGATGAGGAGAAGAAGGAAGGCAATGTTCACATACGAAATCTGGGAATAAATTTCCTCCTCTTCGAGCTTATCCTCCTCCGCCGCTTCCATGTTCAGCTTCACTGGGAAAGAGTGGGATATTTAGTCACGACAGTAGAAGTCCATAACGTATACCCACTTAAAATACTTAGGACGTCCTTCCCTTTGCTGATATGTTCAGCCACCTGCTCATTACCCTCAAGAAGGGCATGTTTTTTCGTTCGATAAATCTCTAGACTTGCTCTGTGTAATGTATCGACGATATCCCCCATTTCCCGTAAGGCCTGCATTGGGGCAAAACCCACAAGTTTACGCCGGAAGCTAGCTGGACCAAGTTTTGAGAGTGGCTTCAAGAAGTACATTCGAAAGAATGATAGCTTATAGGCGACCGGACTACGATGCTTTTTCAGGCACGATGCTGGTGTACTGAAAAGAACAATGTAACAACACGCACGCTAAACGCTTTAGAGCGGAACTATAGTAATGTTCTTGATAATCTTCTGACAGATCATCGAATGAATGACCGAATCCGGCCTGGACGACAAGCTCGAGTGCTATACGACCCAGCCAGAAGGCCATGTCAATCTAGAAACAGCAATCAGGTGAACACTGCTTTTGGGAAGCAAATGCCACGACTTACCTCCTTGGGCCCATTCTTGACCTGATTGACCAACGTGTTTTCCAGCTGAATGGATCAGGATATCTCTTGTGATTCGTCGTCAACTCAACATATGTGAAGCGTACCTTATGGGTTATACCATAAAACATTGTAGCTAACGTGCAGTTAGCACTGAAGACACAAATGTGACAGCATGAACGCACTCATCTGCCGAAAGTGAGCGATAGAGAACACTGGGTTCACCAGCTTTCGTTGTCGCCTATGCTTATCACCTGATATCCAGTTCAATGATGCTGTATTCATGAGCAAGAATTTCTCAACGTACCAAGCGTACCCAATAAACCATTTCCGAAAATAAGTTTCATGCTCCTTAATAATGAATGAAAGGTCAGGCGAACAGGTGGGGGAGATTCGAACTGTATGATAAGACGCACACGAGAACTGTGTCTGTCAGTTGGAACACGTTTTGGTCCTGAAAAAAGAAATATGTAGGCATTTGAAATGGTATGAAGGACGGTGAGAGACGTACCTTGACTAGGATGTGATGCATCGCTTTGGGATCATAAGTGTAAAGCACGTCATCCTGTGGGATGATCATCGGAACCGGGTGAGATGCCTCAGTTCAATTCAAAGAAATGGATCTCACCCCAAAAAGACCTTTAAGCTTGATCACAGGGCCATCTAGTTGGATGATAGGGTTAAAGTCAGCCGAGTAAAAGGGTTGACTGATCGCCCGAATGGCTCACACGTATCCCACATCATTCTATGATACGCCCATCCATTTGGATCAAAAACACGACTGAGGACACCTATTGAAAGTCGTGAGCGATACGGGAAGGTAAACTGGAGTGATAGAATGCAACATGGCAAGAGACTAACCTTTGAAGTACGACTCAGAAGGAGGACCTGGAACAAGGTGAAGTTCACCCTTTATGAATATCCGTCGGAAAACTTTCCACAACACATAGGATACAAGATAGAGGGCCGTATACTGTGCAGCTATATATGTGACCCCCATTGGATTTGAGTAGATGGTCACGAATTGAGAAAGCTTTCTGATAAAAGAGAGGTTGGGTCTAGGAGGCAGGACTCTCCTGAATCCGATCCTATTTATGCGGGGGGACACAGTGCAAAGTCCATTTGGACTTTTGTCCAATTTGGCTATTGATGAAGCGATATTCATTAATCCGAGGAATAAAGATCCCCATGTTACGCCCAGCAGGTGCCTATTCCCGCTACCCGAGGTAGATGGTTTATCGATGTTCAACATCGACGTGGCCCTGCAGAGCCATTTAAATTAATGGGGTTGTGAGATGCCAAACAAAATTGTTTCTTGTTCAACCACGACTATGAAGCCCGACTTGGTGACCTTAATCCATCTTGGTCTGTTCCACCCTTCCTCACCATCGTCGCTGTATCTCTTTCAAGGTCATCTTCAACGTCGACATAGTTCAGGTTTGTGTTAAATCCCTCTAATCGTCGCCCTCATTCACGCACGGGTCCAGCAAATCGCGATGTCATTGACTTTAAACTTCTGAACAAACAGAGAAAAGAGGAACTGACGAGATAACACCGATGGTCTGTCCCGTCCTACTCCTACTTTGCCAAGCTAACCTTCAAAGGCAGCGTCGGTTTCGTCGGGTCTCCGTCTTTCAGCACAGGAACAACCACGCCAGTCATTTGCCAGGCAACCTCTTTAGACGTTGAAAACTCGAAACGTGAGACGAGGATCGCAAGGACGGTCTCTGTGAGCGAGATCGCTTAGATTAGATAAAGGCAGAGCAGATAAGCGAGGTGAGTATAAATGAAAACGCACTCATTTCAAGTTGAGAGAATTTGAAGCCACTGTAAGTAACAATGAACAAGAATGATTAGAACTGAATGGATCTAGAGTCTGCAATCACATACATGCATGCTCGCCCACCACCACCGAATGTCATCCTAAAGGTTCATAGTCAGCCAAAATACACTCGGGAATGATATCACGTAGAGCCGACCCACAGATGAGAATAGATTCCAGGAACCTTCGCAGAAACAATTTCCTCCTTCATTTCTCCCATCCAGCGCTCTGGTTTCCACTCGTGCGCGTCGGGACCCCAAATCTCCGTATTCCGGTTTGATGCAACGAGACTGACAATACATTTGGTGCCCTTTGGGACCATGATCTCAGAGGTGGTGTGTCCAGACCTCAGAGTAATGGGACGTGAAAGTGGAAGAACAATGTCCTCAACAGGTTGGCGCATAAGTTGGTTCACAGGCGAGTACCTAGGTTGCGCAATAATCAACGGTGCTGCTGGTAATCGCGGTCAGAAGAAAAGACATACAGTCTGAGCGTCTCACGACAGATGGCGTCCAGGTAAGGAAGTGAGACGAGCTCGTCGTAGGGAATATCGCCTCCGGCCTTCCTCATTGCTTCTCTAAGTTCGCTGCGTAGCCTTGACTGAGCATCCTTGTTTTGTGCGAGTAGCCAAAGTGTGCGCGACAGCGCATTTGAAGTGGTATCCATTCCAGCGAAGGTGAACGTTCTATCAACCCCTAATCAGCATGGGAGAGTAGGAGAGAAAGAGAAACAACATACGAGATCTGGGCATAAATTTCTTCCTCGTCGAGCTGATCGTCCTCCGATGCTTCCATGTTCTGCTTCACTGGAGAACAGTAGAACATTCAGTCACCAGACATAGAGCGAGTTGGATGACTTTACGCACTCAAGATACTCAAGATATCCTTCCCCTTACTGATCTGTTCGGTGACTTCCTGATTACCCTCAAGGAGAGCCTTCTTCTTGGATCGATAAATATCCAGGCTTGTTTCGTGTAATGTATCAACGATATCCCGCATTTGGTGGAATGCCTTGACTGGGACAAAATTCACAAGTGTACGCCGGAAGCTAGCCGGGCCAAGTTTCATGAAGTGTTTTAAAAAGTACACTCGAAAGAACGACAGCTTGAACCCGATTGGACTGTGATATGGTTTCAGGTGCGACTACGCTGCAAAAAGAAAGTAAAAATACGCACATTAAACCCTTCAACGCGGAGCTATAGTAATGTTCATGGTAGTCCTCCGACAGATCGTCGAACGAGTGACCGAAGCCAGCCTGGCCGATAAGCTCGAGGGCTGTACGACCCATCCAGAAGACCATATCAATCTACAGAACGGAACACGGGTGAATATGGGTATTAATGCGGAGGTTCTACTACGTACCTCTTTGGTGCCATTCTTGACTTGATTGACCAATGAATTCTCCAGCTGAAAAGGTGATGATATAGCTTATTGTCAATTGGGCGGCAGTGATGCGTACCTTGTGGGATATGTTGTAGAACATTGGTACTGACGCACGGTACGTTAGCGGAGACGATCTTGTGGCACACAAAATGAGAATTAAACGCACCCATTTGACGCATATGCGCGATGGAGAATACTGGATTCAAGAGCTTTCGTTGTCGCTTATGTTTGTTTCCTATATGCCAGTTCAGCGACACCGTATACATGATGCAGAAATATTCAACGAACCAACCGTCCCCAATAAGCCATTCCCGAAAATAAGTTTTATACTCCTACAAACGGAATGAAATGTTAGATGAAGAAGAGACTCAAAGTCGGACGATATGACGCACATGATACCTGTTTCCGCGGGTTGGAACACATTTTGGTCCTGAATGAAGCAAATATTGGAGCGCGTAGAATTCATCTAACGGCGAGAGGCGTACCTTGACTAAGATATGATGCATTGCTTTGGGATCATAGGTATAAAGCATGTCCTCCTGGTAGGTCCATCGTCCCAAATGCGTGAGATTGCAACTTCAGTTAAACTTAAGGAAGAAGATCGCACCCCAAAAAGTCCTTTCAGCTTGGTCACAGGCCCATCTAGTGGTATAAGATAGTCGACGTCATCAGAGATAAAAAAGAGTCGGCTGATCGCATTAATCGCTCACAGGTTTCCCACATCATTCGGTGAAAATCCCATCCGTTTGGATCAAAAACACGCGCAAAGACACCTATTGGAGTTTTCGAACGATGGTGAGCTCAGAATAATGGATGGATAGAAGGCAAGGAACTAACCTTTCAAATACGATTCGGAGGGCGGACCTGCAACTTGGTCAAGACCACCCTTGACAAATACCCGCCGGAGTATCTTCCAAAGAGTGTACGATAAAAGATACAGCGCCCCATACTGTGCAGCTAAAAGGGTGATTCCCATTGGAATTATGTAGAACGAATTCAGGACGCTATCTGTTGAGAGGAAGGTTGGTTACTTCGATGTAGGGCTGAAACGATGAGACATCTTGACCTTTTTATCTGGAGGATAAAACCTGCGCAGGTGTGACATGGGAATTTGCCTGGGCTTCGATTTCTGGTTCTTCTTGGAATGTCTTTGGTAGGGATTGCTATTCCCAGGTGTCCGTTCTCGGACGGATGACACAGTGATTCATACGTTAGCGGGGCGTTTCCGACATCTGAATCGCCAAAGTTAAATGAGGAACTGTGGTGAGATATTATGAAGATAAAAAAGGCTGAATTAAAACATAAGTCTCATGTTGCCGTTTGTGAGGCTCTGAGCTGGGTCATAATCGTCAAGCTGAACACTAAAGAGGTACAAACAGCACGAACCTCGCTGCATTCCTCGCATTATCGGTAGCTCACAGAACCTCATCCCACAAAGATCCGGGAGGAAGAAGCGCGCCGTGTGTTGTTGTCACGGGGTTGGAGATACAGCCCCATAGCGTCGAATTTTGGTCAAAATATGACGCAACCAACCCATGCCAGAGAATGACAAAGATCGTCAGCATCGAGCTTGCACGGATGCGATCCCACACCTGAAGACCAAGGAATTACAACGTGCATTGGCTAAACCTTGTGCCACTTGTACGCCTCTCTGGAACTGATGTTGAGAAGGCAGCAGTGGATAAAATCTTATCGGCAGAATCGTAACCTCACCTCTACGGCCCGCCACCCTGACTTCCACCAAACCGGTTTGTCATAAAAATTCGAGTAATCGTTTTTTTCTTCAATTACAAACTGATTTGAGGAGGGTGTTCCACAAACTGGACTTCCTGAGCAAGAGCTGGGGTCAACTTCATAAAGTCCTTAGCCACATAAAAACATACACTCAATTTCAGAAATATAAACTGACAAAGAAAGGGGCCCGCTGTTCATTGAGTGTAAAGAACGGTAGAGAGGGGAATGCAAGGGGCAAGGTTAGAGAAAATGAACATTGAACGCGTCAGGTGTTACGCGTCCCATGTGATGCGGCGTAACGCGTCACTCAGACCGCAATGTGCAAATAGGGGTTACACCAAGCAAACACAGCCTAGACAGTACGGAATACAAAGTAAAAAAAGAAGAAAAATAAATAAAAGTAGTTTATTCACTTGTAAGAAGACTCGCCTCATCCTGGCGCAGGGAGAGGTCGATTTGAGGTCGACGAACGTTGGACGAACGCCGTCGAAATGTGTCACAGGGTCAAGACACCCTGATGCTTGCCTGACATCCAATATCCGGCCAATTTGAGCATTCGACGCTATCCACTTCAAGGTAAGACCAGCTTAATTGGCTGGGCAACTGTAGTCTTGGCAAACACATAAGTACTCATAAAAGTTTAAAGTGCGCTTGGATTCCTTGATTTTTCGTCTGCATAAAGCGTCTGAAGTGGGGAGGGATTCTGTATAAGTACATACGGTACTCAAGATGCTCGCGCATCCTTCTGATACGTGTCACAGTAAAAATAATTACCTGCTCATCTGATAATTTCAAAGTTGGGAAGTCTGCGTGCCCGGGCACCTGCGGGCATCATGATGCGGCGACCAACGGGGATGGAACTTGAATTGGAAATTTTCATGCCACCACTACGGTTGCCGAGGTGTATCAGGCTCATTTTTCAAAAGAACTTTGACCGAATTGCACTTTTGCTGGTCACAAGTCACGCATCCCGCCCCTGCAGGTACCGTCCTCTCTCCGGATCCGGCCAGTCCACGGTGATGGATGTTCCCGCGCTCTTTTCCATCGTTGCGCGATGGAGACAAGACGCGCTTCGCCGCACGAGAGATGAGCAGGTGTTAATATTTTTGGTATTTTCCTGAGTAATTTTCTGAGTTTAGAGGCAGATGAGCCCGTTTCTGCGTCCAAAAAACACTCTGTTCAGGGTCATATCAACATCAGTTTATTTGAGCTCGGAAAAATAATACTGTACTCGGAGGCATCTCTCACAATCAGAATTTTAAATGGACATAAGTACATCGTGCATTAAAGCTCTCGGATACGTACAGCATCAAGATACAATGTTGCTCAACGTGTTTTTACCGTTTAATTCTTTGTCGACGTGTATCAAATGCTTCGAAAGTGGTAAATGGGTTTATTGCAACTTGAACTTGGTTCGGTCAAGTAAATAAAATTGGTTGGCTCATCACATTTGAACATAAGCGTTAATCTGGATTGATCATTTTCATTTTTAGCAAGAAATTACATTTAGAATGTCCTCAGAAACAGTGACACAATTTATGAGCGCTAAAACAACCACATTCTGCCTTGATCACGCACTAAACTGGTTTACAAACGGCCTCGGGCGCAGCGAAGAACAAGTGGCACAGTTAGATCTTTNGAAATTACATTTAGAATGTCCTCAGAAACAGTGACACAATTTATGAGCGCTAAAACAACCACATTCTGCCTTGATCACGCACTAAACTGGTTTACAAACGGCCTCGGGCGCAGCGAAGAACAAGTGGCACAGTTAGATCTTTATCTTGATTCACGTAGCTAGGCCAGGTGTAAGTAGGTAGGTAGGAGTGGGAGAGGGAGAAGGGGAGACAGCCGTGGTGGAACGTGCTGTCCCCCTTCCCTGGGCGAGAGACAAAAGGTGAGGGCGGATGAACCCCAAACGCGAGTGAACGGAGGGAGCCGCCCAGCCAAACGAGACGTTGGCTCACCCCAAAAGGCGGTGGAGGGAGGTAAGGAGGGTACTGCGTGATGGCTAAGGCATGTGGATTTCGTGTACATTTAGCTTGTGTTGGAGGGTTGTTCTTGAGCACGAGCAATTTGACCGATGTTGCGCCAGTATCTGAGAAATGAATCAGAGGACCATCGTCCTGTGGCTTTGACTACGTCGGGTGGGACACCTGAGGAGAGAAGCTTGGTGGTGCCGCCTATGCGGAAGGCATGACCTGTTACCCGTGCGTAGCCTAGTGAAGACCATATCTTGTTGCAACGAGAAAGAAAGTGTCGCTTGGTTAGAACACGGAAAGAGGTTCCATATTCATCTGAAGGGCAATAGGCAAATAGAGGAGTGTTGGACGGGAGCTGATTAACAGCCAGGTGTCGTCGTAGAAGTGGAAGGGGATTTGAATTGTGTGTGCGAGAGTTCAGGATGACGACGTCGCCCTTGAACTGGGTCTTGGTCTTAGGTAGGTAAAGCTTGAAGAAGGAGTTGCGGTGTTTGCTAGAAGCGGAACGTCTAAGGTGAGAGCGCGAGGGAAGGTCCCTGATGTTGGGGTGAGAGATGGAGGCTGAGGTTGGGAGGAGTTCTCCTAGCCGACATTGGCCCCAGAAGGCAGTGGTGGCGCATGCTGCTACACATACATCCAGGGAATCGTGAGGGTTGAGTTGGGAAATCAATTTGGTGAGCATGGAGGTGGTGATTGGTTGTCGTTTAGGTCGAATACTGGAGCTAGGAGTGGCTCGTTGAATGCCTCTGAGAACAGCCTTGAGACGTGGGCTTTCATTCCACTGCATATTGTGGGCAACGTGGAAGGATTTGAGACCACTGAGTTTATTACGGACAGTGGAAATGGAGTATTGACCCAGAAAGGATGCAGCAAAGGCACATAAAGCAGTCTCGTGAGCAGGAAATTGAAGATAGTGGGGAATAGCGCGACGTTTGCAGAAGTTGGTGTATTCCTTGACAGCGCTGGAATAGGACTTGAGGGTTCGCGGTGCCCATGACAGGCTGAGAGCATCCTGCAAATTGGCAATGTCAGAGGGAGATAGGTAAGGTTTCAGCGAAGAGAGAGAGGAAGATGTGAGTTTTGTTATGCTTGGGAAGGGCATGACTGTTGTGGTCGTGAGCAAGGGTGACTTAGGGGTGTGACGTGGCCATCTAGTACTGATGTAACGGAAGTAAGTGAGTCCAAAAGCATCAAATCAAGATATATTGTTATGTATGGATAATGTAGGGGGAAATCTCATCAGGTATGTTGATGAGAGTAGTAGATCTAGGAATATTTGTAGGAATTATGCCTCGTGAGGGAGGATCAGCCAAATTGGAGACAGAGGTGACGTATGTACAAGTGATATGTATGGAGTGGGTAATAAGAAGATGTGAAATTCTTTGTAACGTGGAATTCTGTAAGTGACTGCGCGATCTGCCATTCTGAATGGCGTGGATAACTCCTTGATTGTCAGAGTGAATAATAAAGTGGGTATTGTTGAAACCTCGCGCGACAGCAAGAGTTAGGCCAAGTTCAATGGCAATGAACTCAGCCCAACCTATGGTGCGACCGTTGCCTTTCCAATCATTGCAAAACTTCCAAGCATCCCACGAGTTGTCAAAAATGACTCCAATGCCCCAGCTTGTGGATGCATCAACCCAGAAGGGAATGGTAGAGGGAGGTGGTGGGTTGGCTAATGAGGAGCCAGCAAAGGGGGATGATAGAGTATTGCGCCACCAGTTTATGTCGGTTAGCGCAGAGGAGTTGGGTTCTCTACGAATGAGGGGTGATTTAGCACCATTGAAGGAGGCAGCAAAGCGAGAGAGAGCAGGTAGGCGAGAGCGACCTTCGGGTATGGCCAGAGAGCAGTGAACAAGAGTGCCAAGCAGAGACTCGGCTTCACGCCGAGTAAACTTTTCACCGGATATCCACACGGACAGTTTGCTCAAGTATTTCGTTTTCTTTTCTTCGGGAATTTCAACTGTCTTGGAGATGAGGTTCCATAGAAAACCAAGATATTTGAATGTTGAGTGAAAGGGTGTGGTTTTGGAGAGTTTCCACGGCCAGCCTAGTGAGGATGCTAGTGAATAAATAGAGTCGAGAGAATAGGTATATATGGGACAAGATAAGGTGAAGGTAGGAGAAGGGTAATTGAAGAAGGCAAAATCGTCGACCCAGTTAATGACAGGACCAATTTTGTTGGATTGAAGAATGGTGGTAAATGCATCAGCAATGCGGCCGAAGATGAATCCGGAGCTGCGAGCTCCAAAAGGAGTGCAGTGGTCAATGTAACACAGCCCCATCCACGAGACAACAAAGTTTCGTTGTTGTGAAGGGTGAATTGGGCAGCGACGGAAGGCGGAATCGACATCTAGTGTGGCTGCTAGTGTGTTGGGAGGAGCATTTCTGACAATATCAGCCGCTCGTTGGAAAGTACCCCAGTCACAGAATAAGTTGGTTGTGTCGATGTTATTATTTACAGAGGAAACAAGAGGGTCATCATATGGGAAGGAGAAGTTTTGGACGAGACGGAATTGATCTGAGCCATTTTTGGGGACGACTCCGAGGGGTGAAGTTCGAAATGGGCCAATGAGGTTTTCAAGTCGGTCTGGGGAGAAGGGGCCGGTGTAGCGTCGATTAGCGAGTTCAGTATGAATATTGGATATGACAGCATTAGGATGAGAGATAGCAGAGGTGTGATTGGGTGGGATGTATGTAACAGAGGGGGTTGCGGAGCGAGTTCCGAGGTCAAAGCCATTTCGGATACCATCAGGAATATCTCGAAATTCATCAAATTTGCCAGCTTGGATGAGAGCAAGCTCCCATGCATCGGCAACTAAACAAGTGACAACGGGGAGTAGACTAGGAGGTGGAGACGGTGCAGCGTTGAGCGTTGTGCTTTTGATCTCCACAGAGGGAGCAAGCGTGACGGCGGGTGCAACGTCCATCTTGACAGAAGGAGTTTTGGCCGTTCCATGAGAAACAGTAGGAACGACCGTTTCCGTCAACTCTAGTGTGTTTGGGGTTTTGTTGGGGTGGTAAGAGCAGAGGTTTTCCGTTGGTGAAGGTGGTTTCAGTACAACCGCGGGGATTGTGATCGTTGGAACCACAGAAGAGGCATCGGTAAGGGGGTCTACTGCCATTGGCATCGTCTCGATTGGCATTTTGTGGGAATGGGCTTTGAAACCGACGATTCCGAGGGTAAGGGTTGAAGCGATTGTTATGGAAGGAGTTAGATGTGTTGGATGATCCCCGATTTTGACGATCATCACGGTATCTAGCATTCAGGACTTGCTTGACAACGTGAGTGGTACGCAGCTCATCGAAGATATTGTTCTGAAAAACACTGGGATCAAAGTCTTCGTTCATTGCTCGTTTTCTAACTATGATGTCGTATTCAAGCCATGTTTGAAAGGCGGAGGAGCGTGTGTCTTTTGTTCGAATAAATTCGTAATGTCGCCACCACAACGGGTGCTCGCGTGGGACGTGTGCCTTTATCAGTTTAATGAGACGCTCCCAGGCTTGAGTCCATTCGTCAAAATTCAGAGACGCTTCTTGGCTGAGAAGGGTTGGCGAAGTGGGATCACTGTAAAGGTTTTTGCGGGATGTGGCAAGGGACGTTTGTTGGACGAAGGTGCAGGCCTCATCTGTGAGCATGGAGAGGGGTACGTGTTCAGTCCATCCATTCTCAAAAATCTTCCTGACTTTTGGAGGGATGAGAAAACCGGTGGCGTCTGAGACTTTAGTGCCGATGCGGCGGATTGGTCGTCCTTTGAAAAATCCTTTACGTTCTGTGATGACAAATTGTGCGTATGAGAATCAAGTATGAAAGAAATTCGAGAGACAACAACAAAGAGAATATAAAGCCAAGTCCAATAGTTGGCATTGGTGACATCTTAAGATGGGTTATCATTGGTTCAAATAGGACCAGATATGTATATGAATGGCTCAATTAAAGCCTGATGAAAATATATATTGATTTGGCTCGAGTAAGGCCGACAAGTGACATGTAATGGCTCAAATAAGGCCCAATGATTTTGCATAGTGGCTCAAATAAGGCCGAGTGGAAAGGTGCACGTAGACACAGGAGACATTATTTGGGTGAGGAAATAGAAGATTGAGGTAAAGGGGTTCGTCGTTGAAATGCTTACCGCTATGCCTGTGGCCGTGGTCATTAGGTTGACTGCCTTCGTCGTGTGACCTGGCGGTTCCGTTGGTATGACTGCTGTGGTGAGAGAGGGATCTCTCGGGTGAGACGGAACGTTCGTCGTGTTCACTGGGATTTGATTCGGAACGCTGGCTCCTTATGCCGGAGAAAGAGCTGAATGAGTGTTCAGATGGTGGTGGAGGTGGCGGTTGTTGCTCGTCTTGTTCTTCTTCATTGTCTGAGTTGTCAGGTTGGTCTATGGATTCCTCCTCGTCGGCATCGTGATGGGCAACCTGCTGCTGGCGGACGCCTTTGGTTCTGTAAAAACCTGCGTACTCAGGGTCATTCTGATATTCGTCTCTGTGGGCTCTGGCCCAAGTAATAAGTCTGTTCCTGAGTAAGACAACTGTTCCATGAGAGGGTAAATTTAAAAAGGTGCAAGCAGCCACGAGAGCGACTTTGTTCATCTTGCTGATGGTGTCTGGAAAGCGGACATTGGGTACGGGAGGCATGGGGTGAGAATTAATGTGGTATGCGGAAGTAAACGTGAAATAGAAAAATTAGAGTAAAGAATTGAGAGACCACCGAGAGGCAAGC
>NHTK01001271.1:0-37769 GCA_002938355.1 Panaeolus cyanescens | reverse complement strand
CCGCATCCAGCACCACCGCATGCACTTCCAGTCGATGAACAACCACCAGAAGCAAGATTATCGTATCCACCGCCACCACACCCACCACCACAATTACCTCCCGTTCCGCACTATTATCATCAAACAGAAGAATATCAAATATCAATAGAGGTCACAATAAAACAATCTGAGAAGTGAACGACGTACGTTTCCACATCCACTGGTCGGCGAATTGATATACGTGCCATTATAAGTAGCACAAAGATAAAACTGCGAAGACGCCGCTTGAAGCATCCCACCAGCGTAAATCAGAGGTATAGGTGCCAAAAAAGCCAATTCCCATCCTGGATGAAGATGTCCTCTTGGCTCTGTCCGGGTCTGTTGCGATGCTCCCTTTTTTGCCGCCCATTTCTTCTCTCGCTCCGCCATCCTCCTGCGTTTCTTCAGCATCTCTGCGTATCGCTTCTCCATCCTCTCAAAACGGTACTGCCCTATATCCCGTCCTTGCGGTGTGATGACACTCTTGTTGGAAAAGCGTACAGCGTTGTGATCACTTGGATGGGTAGCCTCGTGAGCATCTGGTCTATTGGGGGCAGGGATGAGGGAACTGTACTCTGGTGGAGCACAGTCTGGGTTGGTCTTGGTCTTCGATGTAGCTTTCGCACTGAAGGGTGGGGAAAGGAGTTTTGAACTTTCTGTTGCTGACGTTGTGCTGGAGCTTGCCTCTTTATTTGACCCGGATCCGAACAGTATGGGGATGGATCCCTGAATATTCTGAACCAAGGACTGTACGGTCCTCTCTTCACCACCCTTACTTGATCCAAAAAATCTCGGTACATGGGCACGAGACTCCTGTGAATGTGAGCTTGCCATCCCAGTGCTGCTCTTTCCTATCCCAAACATCGCGCCCTTCGACAGCTTGAGATCCTTCACATCTTCCTTTAACTGCTCCATATCTGCACTCTTCATCGAATCAAAAATCCTAGAAACTTGCTTTCTGACAGAGTGGTCGTCGTCGTCATGTCCCAGATGCGGGCAACCGCAATGTGTGTAGGAGATTCCGAATCTAGCCTTCCACGCCTTGCATGTGATGTCAAACGCCGACGAAAGACGAAGTCCTTCTACCTTGTCGTCGCTGGACGAAGGTTGTTGAATTGGGGACTGATAGAGAAGAGTAAACACTTACTGGTCAATATACCTTCCCACATAGTTAATGGTGTCGCTCTCATATTTGTCAGGGAGAAGTTGGTGAGTATGCCAGATGAGGTCAATGTCCAGAGTCGGGACGAAGAAGGAAACGGGTGACGACGAGAGAAGATCCAAAAATCTATAAGGCATCCCAGTCAGGACAATGCAAATGTTTACTGTCGTTAAGGTGCTTACCCGTGATACCTTGCAACAGCACGATGGAGCACAATCTCACTCGTACCATCAAAAAATTTGTCTCTGGTCCACCCTAAGTCGTGCATCTTCTGGATAAAAGAGCCTTGACGGAGCACCTACAGCCACACTGAGTATACACTCTTGCGACGTATATATAAAAGCAAAATACCGCTCCAGCCAAATCCAAGGAATACGGTTTGTCGTCATAGTAGGCGCTCATTATTCTTGATAGTCTGACACAGAGGATACCAACGCATTAATTTTTATCGTAGTTAACCCCATGAATAAGGGCACTCACAAACGATCAGGACCATCACTGCTCATCATCGAGACTCTCAATCTCTCCAAGGTGAAACCAGCATCTCTCAAGAGCATGCCCGCGGCTACCTCCAAATCAGCTGCATCTTGATGTCTGGAAGGTGTAAATCCCACAGTAGCAAGAGCACGAGCTTGAGCCGCATTGGAGAGCAACCTTTCCTGGGGTGAGAAAGGTTGAAATGTAGTCCCACTAGAACGAATGCGTTAGATGAAATGTCAATGGTATGTCGAACGATGCATACTCACGCCAGTGAGGTGGGTGGAGATAATAAAGAGCCTGCTATGTCATCTGTCAATTTGCGTGCTGCGAGCTTTTCTTTTGTAATATCATCGATTCCACATAATTCGGGACAGCGAGCAACGAATTGGTGTTGTAGATAGCCTTGACCAAACCCTGATGGATCGATGTACTCTGAAACAAAAGTCATCATGTATACTACGCTCGTGACGTGAGTGCAAGACGGCGTACCGACAGAAAATGAACGCAAACATGACGGGCACTTGATCTCTTTGGAAGATTGTATGATAGCTTCTGCACCGATTATGTGGTCAAACGGCGTCCAAGATTTCGTTTGCCAAAATGCGACTCGATCTGGGGACGAAGGTGAGTTCAAGTATTCAGAAATGTCAGATTTCTGGCCAGAACGTATTAGGTTAGTGTTTATAAAACACAATGCGCGATAGGTATGTATATACCAGAGCATAGTCAAAATGTTTTTCAAGTTGCTTGAGTGCCCGGAGAGTCCCTCTATTAACGTCTTCACCATACCACCTGAGAAGAATACAAAGATTGAGCTCGGAATAAGGTAATTAAAAATGATGAGACCGTACCTGGGATTCAACATATAAGAATGCCAGACCTATGGGTACTGTGATTTAGCCAAATGCTCAAAGGGTTGCAATTCTCGCTCACCATCAACACATCTATCGGAGGCATGACATCGGTCCAAGGCTTCAAGTGATCGACGTCATGTACAAGTTTGCGGCACCACATATCAAATCTACAACGAACCAGTGCCCGTAAGTTAGTCGAGAGATTTTGTGGCTAAAGATTTAATGCATACCTTTCCACAGCCAGAGCAACAAACCAACCCCATTTCCTATCCTTTTCTTGTGGCACCTTTTCTTCTAACGATGCAAAGCTCTGGGATTCGACATCAGATTTGAGCTTGTGAAACGCCTCAAGAAGCGCTAAATGGCCTTTTATATGTGGAATGGACACTAGAGGTGCATGTGTTGTCTTCGAACCAATCATAAACTGGGTCGGCGCAGAGGACGTTGAAGGCATGCCTTCAACCGCTGCGGAAGGCGGGGGCAATGGATTTGCATTGTAGGTGGGTGGTTTATCAGCCATGATTGCGAGACTTGATCAATCGATAGAGCAGATTTAAATGTTTCAAGCCTCCGTCAATGGTGCTGTCAGATGACCCTATAAATTTGAGGACGACCGGGGTGTGTTCATGCCAAGATCCAGATAAATCGGAGTTGCTTCAAGGAGTGCTCTGCGGTTCGAGCCCAGCGTCGGCTTGCAAGTTTTTCCCTGTGCTCATAACACATCCGATCCGAGCAAAACGCACAAAGTCCATGCAAGTAATGTAAAGGGGCACCCATTCGCACCCTTTCCCTGTGGTAAGGGTTCATTCAAAGAATTCGAAAAATTCCCAAGCCTTGACGAGACTCTGGTAAAACTTGTGAAAATGGTTTTTTAAAAGAGTTTCCTACATGCGAATAAGAAGTGGAAAAAAGGTAGAATATGAGCAGCTTACATTGCAGACGCTGGTGGACATCATCGATGATGGAAGCACGAAAGAAAGTGCGGTTCGGCTGTTCGGACACAATTCAGACTGCCTTCAGAGAATATTCCCACGCGTTCATCAAAGTGGCTGTGCAATATGGGTCCTTCTGGCGCCCGTTTCATTGAGCCCGAACGCTCGAGCAAAGATCAACCAGCCAGGCCTTCGAGCCTGGAGTATATTATCTGGCTTTATTCAGCTGTCAGCAAATGTCAGTTGACACATGACCTTGGACTGTCAGAGACCCTTGATCCCCACTGGACTAAAAATGAATAGTATAGTAGAATATATATATTACACATTCACAAGTATGCATTATGTAGTATAACCCTCTGGTCGGTGCTACAGGGTAACAGGATCCTAAATATTTCAGTTTCGGTGGGGTGCCAGTTTCTTGGGTTTTTGACGGGATCTGGTGCCCAACACGACACCCTTAGTGTGCGATAGCATTTCAGCGCTCAATCTTGGTAACGGTGAGAGTGGTTTCGGATATTAATAAACTTCTATGGTACACGTTCAGGAATGCTGTTATTTTATTGCCGGAACCCGGGTCGGCGTGCTTAAGTTTCCGTGGAATCAATAGGCTTGTGTTATATGACATTCATGAGATTTGAATGGCGTGGTGAATCAGGAGCTCATTTTGGTGGCATGACCTGTGGATGTAATTTCGCGCCGAGTCTTATAAATTATAATTAGATTTTACTGAGTTCTCCGCACATGCATCATGTCACAGAAGACTGAAATCCATCGATAAGAGTTCATCTGACCCCTGGGCAGTATAAATTCACACAATTTAACGGCATGGCCCTTGTAAAATTAGAACGACAAAAAACCCACGTGTCTGATCATGAGCGCCTGATGAAAGCAAATCTTCGATCTCCGTCCGCCTAATTTGTCCACAAAGGTGTTGACAAAGTACACGAGGTAAGCGATGCGCGACAATCGATACATGATCTAAAGACCACCAGTCATAAACATTGGTGAGTTATGCTATTAACGATTAGTAACTTCGGCTATATAAGATTGTTATTAACACCGCCAAATAAAACCCAGCACTACTGTTCAGATCGCAATTCGTCTTTTTCAAGGCGTATGCCTCTGCTATAGTGACGCTATCATCAAAAACGCGGATAACTAACCAAAATACTCAACAGCGCGCATCGCTAGGGAGTATGTACTTATCTTGGATCTTCGGAGTTCGATTTCTCGGAGTGGTGATGCAGCACCTTTTCTAAACCAACAACCTGAATATATACATGTATATGAGTCATGACACGTATGCAAGTGGCTTCCCTATCGGTTGTTGTCGGTCCGAAGCGAAGTTGATTGACAATTCTTGCATGATGCACTGTATTTGAAATAAATGGGAGAGAAATAGAGAAAAATATCTAGAAAGAAAATTCCTGAACTTGAAGATGGCAAACGTTGGGAGACAAGACTGACAGAGACGATTTTATTGGCGCGGGAATGCATTACCTAAGCACTCAGCTGGCTCTCTTCGGTGTATAGTGAAGCTTTGATGAATCACATACTCACTGAATCAACTCAGGCATAAAATTCGAAAAGTCAAACCTTGGACAGAGTTTCATCTTAGCCATTTTCAAATGGACTGTTTCTAAGTACGGGAGAGGTCAAAGATACTCATGAACTTGTGCCCATCAATGTCAGTGTCACGGTCATCGAGCTGAATTCACGCGCTGCGTTCAGCTTTCGCTAATGCTTCTTTATGGACCGGATATTTTAAGCTGTAGAAGTGGGGTTAAGACCGTTTACCCAGGACCAAACTCGAAGGCAGCCTCCAACGAGACATTTCGGACAGTCATCTAGGTGAGAAAACTCAACATTCCTCAATGGTGTATTTGTTGAACAGACCATTGCCTTTAGCAACTACTCAAGCGAGGTAGGCCTTTTCTTCCGGACATACCAAGTATAAAAAAAACCACGTATGCACAAGTTGGTTTTGTCTCGAAGCATTCACGAGGAGTAATGTGATTCCATAGTTTTGGTCTCTATCTGAAATCTCACAATTTCACAGTTGTGATCGAGCGCTTCAATTATTTGAATGCACGAATGAAGAACTACAAAGAAAGGAATCACAGGGAGCAGCACTGCACATCAAGGCATGCAGCAAGTACTCTCTTTTCTATCCTCACGCTTTTCATATCTCATCTCATAATTATAAAGCCGCTATCTTGTCACATCAGGTCTTATGGGATAGTTATGCCTTCATTCACGGAATTGGTACCATGCAGGATCTCCAGATATATACTGTCTTTTGCTGTTTAACCGTTTCTTCCCTGTTGGTTCTCTCAGTCTCGTTTTAGGGTCTCATTATGTTCCCAAAGCTCGTTGCACTCAATACAGAGTGAGCGTCTTGGATTTCTTTACGGGATTGGCTCTAACATTGGCTCACAGCACTACCATCTTCACTGCTCAACTTCACCAGGATGTTTGGGAAACCGGCGCGATAGCGACGGCTGACCTTTTAGATAGCATCCGCAAGGTTGACAAGTTTACTCTTGCAGACAAAGGGTGCGTTTTTAAGTTCTATCATTCAATTAGTAGCTTAACTTCCTCGCAATCGTAATAGCAAGACCAATGTGAACTCCGACACTCCTCGGATCGTTACCGATATCCTCAGCAAGGGATCGTCTCTCGCTATTGTGTCGCAGAGCAACCACACCAACAAACTACTGTGCTGCTTTCAAACCGTAAATCCCAAGTCTGGAGAAACGGAACCGATGATTAAGCTTGTGCGCTATGACGAAGTCGTTGATGGTGGGTGTGAATCTCTTGGGGTTTTGGAGAACTATTGCAAATTTTAATCTGTTCGCAGAACCCAAATCAGAGCACTTCAAGCGGATCCATGGATGGACCCAGTACAACTACACCGATATGGTCAGTATGCCTCGGTCTCTTCTGGGAAATTTATGCGAGTTGATCTTCAGGTTCTGTTCGACGACGAGGTTCAAGAACACATCAGTGATCTTGGTATGTGTCTTTTGTTCAGTATTTTTCCTCTTTACTTAGCTTCTTGTAGGGGTTGTGGTACACAAATGTCCGACCGATGGCTTATCCTTCGAGACTTACATGAAAGGGATTGCGCATTGGACTGAAAAACAGAGCAATGACTTAGCTCCTGCCAGTGGCTTGTCCACCAAGCTATGCATTGCTCACTTCAACGACGTATATCAAGTTGGAGATCAAAAGGTCAAAGTAGACGGCAAGCAGGAGACGATCAATGTCACCAAGTTTGCGCATACCTTGGCTACCATATCCGGCAGCTGGAGCAAGAGGCAGGATGGCAAGAAGGATGGTTTAATCGTCTTCTCTGGCGACTTGTTTTCGCCTTCAACAGAGAGTTCCGTCACTCGTGGCAAGCATATGGTGGGTCGCAAACGTTTCAGCTTCGACTTGAAGGACTAATTTCATTTCTGACAGGCGCCGGTCATCAATGGCCTCGGAGTGGATGTCGCTTGTGTTGGTGGGTTTGTCTCGCGTCTCGACCTGTCGCAGACCCCTGATATTCATTTTGTTCTTCAGGAAATCACGAATTTGACTTTGGTGCGCCGTGAATCAGTTACCGTTGTCCATGTCACTCATGTGGAATTAGGGGTACCCCAACTCCAAAAGCTAATCAAAGATACCTCATTCGTACGACCCACAATTTATGTTATGAAAATTGCTATATTGAATGCCCTTTTGTATATAGCCCTGGCTTCTCAGCAACGTTGTCGATGAGAAGACAGGAAAGGTGCCCGACACTATGGCGGAGTTACACGTTTTAGAAAGAGCCGGGATTCGCATTGGCTTTATTGGTCTCGTTGAAAGGTGTGCCGAGCTCTCTACATTGCCTGAGAGGTCCTTACTCACTAAATTGCGTCATCAGGGAGTGGATCGCCACAGTAACTGGATGGCCCGAAAACTACAAGTGGAAGGATATGGTTGAGGTCGGCATGGAATTATCGGCCGTTCTTCGTGATCCCTCTGGTGAACACAAATGCGATTTTGTCATCGCAGTAACGCATTCGCGGTAAGAATTTAAATTTATCATGTGATATTTTGAGCTAATTTCCTACTCTAGCATTCCAAACGTGAGATTAATCGAGTCCTATTGGCGTACATTCAAACTCTGATGGATGTTTTTTAGGATATCAAAATTGCCAGGGCGCTTGGTGCCCTCTCCCCGAAGGCCCAGGAGAACACAGATATAAGCTCTCTTCAAGGGGTTGACATACTTTTGGGCGGTCACGACCACATCTATTGGATTTCGAAAGGCGTCGATGAATGGATTGGCTACGACATAAACTCACCTCAGGAGGGCGCTGAAGATGACCAGGGCGACACCCTAATTGTCAAGAGCGGCACCGATTTCCAAGATCTTAGCGAGGTGATTCTGGAGTTGAAAGACACCCCAGCAGGGAGCGTCAGAAGGAAGGTCATCCACAAGGTATCAGGTATGTTGGTGGCGAGCAACGGCGTATTTTGGCGAAGCTCATACCTTTCGTAGGAAACCGCCATGTCACGAGACAGACCACGCCTGTGGACGAAGCTATGAAATCCATCATCGACAGCGAGCTTGGAACCATCAATGCTGCCATGGCGGAGCCGATTCACATCACAGAGGTACAATTGGATGTACGTTCATCGTTCATCCGCTTGCAAGAGGTCCGTTTTGAGTTTTCATATTGCGAACCAAGTGTTGACAGCCTCGTAGTCTCCCATCGGAAACTGGATCGCTGATTGCATCAGACACGCGTACGACGAAGCGCTCAGCAAACTGGGCTATACAAAGACCGACTGCGTTGTCGCCTGTTGTGGTGATTTCCGTGGTGATGGAGTTTATGAGCCAGGTGAGTGGATTGTTGGTTAGCATCCCGTAACATTACTGAGACCGAGCTATAAGGGTTTTTCACACTGAAAAATCTTATGACCGTATTACCTTACGATGATCCCACCATCGTTGTCGAGCTCGACGCCAACGGTCTCTGGGATACAGTGGAATCAGGTCTTTCGCGATGGCCTACTCAAGAGGGGTACGCTATTTGTGTTTACGTGTCTGCGCATCCTTCTGACCGTAACTATTAGTCGTTTCCCTGCCGTATCTGGCATGAGAGTGACCTGGGACAGCAAAAAGCCAGCTGGGAGTCGTGTTCTCTCCATCTGGCTCACAGAACAAGACCCAAAGAAGCCTGGTGTACCGGTGGACAAAGAGGAAGTCAAACGTAGTAGCACCCGGAAGTACCTTGTTATGGTTGGCGAATACATGGCTCAAGGTGGTGACGGCTACGATGTGCTCAAGGGCAAGAAGCAAATCATTCCTGCGGAAAACGGACAGTCTAAGAGTGCATTGATTAGGAAGTTCTTACTCGGTAAGTCGGCATAATTCCTTTAACAGAGCAATTGTTGACTCTCAGTCCCCAGGCGCCCAATTCCTCAATAAGCAAATGACAGAGAAGCCCTCCAAACGTGCTGCAATGTCGAGAAAGACGATGGAAATCGTTGGAAATTTCGAAGCGCGGTTACAGGACATTCCAAAGTTCAATCTGGACAACCTCTCGAACATGTCATCGTTCAAGTTGCCTATTACTTCACTGAGTCTCCCGGATATGTCCTCTTTGAAGGTGTCTCATGCGTTGCATCTCCACCCTACGCGGTCCAAGACTGTGCCGATAGCAAATGTCCCCAAAGTACCCGCATCGCACCCTTCATCTTCGTCATTCCGAGCCAGTATGCATTCCATACCAACTGTCTCAAAAATGTCAGCATGGACGACACCTTCAGCTTCGTCATTCCGACACAAGTCCGCGTCGTTGTCGGAAAAAATCAAGCGCCCATCCATACCGCACTTACCCTCGTCTGAATCGCTGCGGAGTAGCTTGTCTCATGTGTCAAGGTCGGTGCAGGAGAAGCAGGACCTTGTTCAGAAAACCGCACAGTCCGCACTGGACAAGGGAATGTCTACTATAGACAAAGGGATATCCACCCTAGACAGGGGAATATCTACCATACGTTGGGTTGCGGCCGGGTTGCTTCTGGCTGCTGCGCTTGCAGTGGCGGATACCGAGGACATGGGGTTGTTGGATCCCTACGAACGTGTTCGTACGCGTCACATGGCAAGCCTTCTTCGTGCTTCAGACTCTGTGAACATCAACTTGCGGACGCATCTGCGTATGTTCAAAGCCTTTGCTGATAGTGGTACGGACAAGACCGCATCCGCAGATGCGGAGGATGCGAAGGTTGATGCTGCTGAGGAAGACGCAAAGAAAACCCTTCCAGTTATTCATCCAGTTGTTGATGGGAGGTTGAAGGATGTGGCTAAGGCGTAATGCGTAACAAGTTGCAAGGAATTCCATATTGGTTAGTAATAGCAGATATACATTGAATAGCTTGAATGCCGTTCCCGTCCAACTTGTTCTTGTATGTTTGATGACGTATGTAGCAGAAAGGTTGATGAAGACCGAATTGCATGCTTCTGGATATATTCCATCCCCAAAACGTACAAAGACTTTGCAAGTACGCAGGCATCAGGAAAACCCGGATTCACTTATTAGTACTAATAAGCATGAATGAGGCGCATTAAGCAACGATGAGACCCAATAACTTCAAAAAGTAGAAAAGTCACGAGAATGTTACCCCGTTATTATCCACAACTTATTTGTACTTTTTGGTTAGGATAAGAATTGCATGAATTTGTTTGATAGCAATAATTAGAATAATTAACACTGTAATTTTACTTGCTTTCACATGTAGGAAGAACTTATTAGACTTTCTCATACGTGTACGGATAAATAGCATATAGATTCTCATTATGAAGCATATACGGTATCTACAGTTATCTAGAGCTTAGTCTAAGGATGCCATATCAATGGTCAGGAGAGGGCCAGAATCTTCCCCTCCCGCCACAGTACCGTTATTGGGGCTAGAAAACGTCATATAATATAAGAAACACAAATAACGACATAGTGGCTGGAAAACTCACCAAACTTTCTTGTATAATGAATGCATGATGTGATGGAAGGTGTACGGGGCCGTGTCTTTAAAAGACAACAGCGTACTCTCGTGTTTTTTAAACACGGCTCTATATGCATCCCCGGAAAACCGTCCCTTAGTAGGAGTGCCGTTCGTCCAAGACTTAAGCGCTGCATATAGCTACACAATAGCATTCAAGTTAGTGATGGATCATACTCAATAACACAGGCCTTACCGCTGTAGCTGCCAATGCAATGAGGGAGATGGGCGCCTCAGGTTCATCTGGGTAATCAGGGTTTGAAGCCTGGAAGACAGATTGATGTCGATGGCCCCAGTTGGGCAATTCTCCAAACATGGCGTCAATAATGAGAGAGGGAATTGCATCATTGAGATACGCCTGGCCTAGTCGTTTATTACCAGACCTGGCATACTCGTCTGGCACCCAGATAGGCTGACAGAAAAGAGATTCCATATAGTTAGCCTGAGTTACGCCACGACAAATAGGACTATAAACCCATACCTTTTCAACCACAGAGCCATCGGGCAGCTTCACTTCGTCTATGTTCCACTTGCCAGGGTAGACGTATACGTGGCCAGCAGTCAATGCTGCAACACGGGCCGCACAATCTGGCCCTACACCGAGGCGGAATGGCGCAAGGCCTGCCTTCCCAGCCTCTGCATAAAACCTGTTGCGATGCGACGGCAAACGGCCAAGTACCTGTTTCCCATGAAGGCCAAAAATGTGAGTGTATGCTGGCCGTACATGGTGTATAAATAATTACCAATTTTCCCATTAACCTCACCATGGCGGGGTCCACCTCGAGTTGCTCCTTGACAGACGCGTAACTTGGACTCTTGTGCGCCCAAGCCTTGGCCGCCTTACGAAGAACCTTGCGACGATACGCATCTGTCTTCAGATGCTCCGGCCAGGCGTGGACGGTCAAGAGATCCTTTTCAACCAGCAAAATGCCTTCATGAATAACCTGTTGAACCTCGGGAGTTTGGGCGCCGATTGTGTCGGAACTCGAAGATGCAAACGACGATTCTGATTTCAAAGCGTCGGTGGAGATTTTCGTGACATTTTGGGATGTCTGGATGCCCGCCTTCCTTGATTTCTTCTTATCGTTTTTCGAGAGTATTTTGTGAGTCGTAACAGACTGAGGGCGCTGCGAGAGAGTCGGCATAGGCAATCAGAATCAATGATTCACTCACCTCGTCATTGAACACTACATCGGCCTGAGATATCATCTGTGTTGGTAAGCGGGTACGATATTAAAAAGAATTAAGTGTCACCTTTGTTTTCTTGCTGGAGGGGGGGGACGTGTCTGCATCAGTGTTGTCGAGGGCATCTGATTTCTTGTGACTGAAGAGTGGCTCCGTAGTGTCTGGATAGAACGGTGTTTACAGTAGTTCAACAGACAATAAGCCGACATACCTTCAAATATGCGTGATGGTAAATCAGTGTCAGAACCGACATGTTCTGAAACGTCAAGGGGCATCTGCATATGTAAATGAATGCCATGTTGCACATTAAGCATACAAATGAAAAACTTACCTCTGAATCAAATAATGCACCAAGATCTCCGTCCGACTTATCCTCCTTGTTGTCGTCGTCATCTTCATCGTCGTCGTCATCGTCACTGTTGCCCCCAGAAGTGTTTGCTTTCCCTGCTCCTGCAGTGGAACTGGACACGGACTCTTCCTCAGAATTGGATGCCTCTGAGTTAGAATCTGGGTCGGAATCGCTGGCGGTTACTTCCTCCTCTGACTGGATTACCTGACGACGTGAAGCTACTCGCTTCTGACTTTGACCCGACTGCTTGGATGTCGACACACGGTCTGCTTTGAATGCAAGGTGAGATGCCCTGTGGGAGTTAACGAAGAAATTAACGAACCAGACTTTGTTTCTGATAAACAATTGGTAAGCATTGACATGCATCATGGGAACGAATGCTTATAATTACTTTTTTTGGGTCTCTCATCTTGACCACCATCTTCCTCACTATCCGTGTCTCCTTTGCTTCTGCGTTTGTAACCTAAAAGATTATCCCTGTCAATGAAAATTGGTGTAGCTTGAACAATAAAGTGAGTGGATACCCGTTTTCTTGGTTGACTCTGTGGTTGACATCTTCTTGACAGCAGTCTCCTTTGCCTTGCGATGTGCTATTGTCAATGATGTGAGTGCTTTAAAAAGTTCTTCTGGCCAGGGACTTACATCGCCCAGTTGCTTTTTCGTTCGTTGTCTGCACCGTTTTCTTCTGCAGACCCCTGGTCTTATGCACACGACCATCACTCGGCGACGACATAGCTCAAGCAGAACCAAGATCTGAGCCGAAGCAGTCTAGACGTAGATGGGCAACGAAGGCGGGAGGATAGTGGTGGTGGTGGTGGTGGTGGTAGGAAGATAAGGGAGTGGTGACGGGGGAAAAAATTGTTGCGGAATGTCACGGAGTATGTCTTCCGATTCCTACCTCCCGCTCTTTATGCCGCTTCCGCTTTCCAAGTACAACCCTCCCCCTGTCGACCCCTCTTTAACTTACTACCAATAAAATCATTTCTTGCATTCCAACTGCGTGTTCCCTCATTCGTAAATTCCACACAACGCCTCGCACCATCAGTTCTTGTTCTTTCTTCGTTCTATGGCATCTGGTATCCAAGACCGTGTCTTCTGTAGAGGGTGCAGCAAATTCTTTCCTCCACGCGGGTTTACCTTGCATCAGGCAAAGACTCAGAGACCCTCTTGTCGACAAGTCTACATGGAGGACCTGGCTTCTCTAACCGATGAAGAAGAGGACGCCATGGACACCAGCAGTGAACCTGACATGTCCTCTGTCAGGGGTCCATCCTTGGAGCCTCAGCTCAGGGAAATGAATGTAGAACCCAACGATCACGTCGTAGCTGGGGATCCTATGCAGGTTGACCTATCCGACGATGACAACTCTGACAATGAAGACGCAGTCAGCATTCGCTCTTCACTTAGTAACATCGACTCGGATGCGGATATTGCACGAATGGAGTCGGAACTGGAGCGCATTTGGGAGCCAACAAGGCCGGGTGCACCCAATACCTCAGCCACGCCTGTCCCTCCCAACGATGGTGATGTTGACGCGGAGCAAGAAGGAAACCCACAGCTAGACGCCGCCACCCCACCCCGTGCAAAATTTCGTGTTCCCCCTGGCCATGGCATAACACCAGCGGTAATCGTTAAATTCAACGACAAAAACCCTCACTCTCGCGCAGGAGAAGCTGTGTTTATCGACAAAGACGGTGACGAGGTATATGCCAGTGCTGTTGGAGGGGATGCCAACAATCCCTATGCACCTTTCCTGAGCGAAGAGGATTGGGATGTAGCCTGCTGGGCCAAGAAGTGTGGAGCTGGCTCCACGGCTTTTTCTGAACTGTTGGGTATTAAAGGAGTGCGTCCATGGTTCTTATTTCTGTCGCCTGTCACTCACAATCATCCGCACAGGTAACTGAGAAGCTTGGGCTTTCGTACAAAAACTCAGATGAACTGAACAAGATAATCGATGAGAAATTGCCATCCCGACCGGTGTTCCGCCGTCATGAGGTGGTGCAGAACGGCGAGGTTGTCGAGTTTTACTCGAGGGACATCATTGACTGCATCAAAACCATCTGGGCAGACCCAGACTTTGTGGACGATCTCATCTTGCAACCTGAAAAACACTATGTGGACGACGCAAAGAAGAAGAGGATGTATTATGACATGCATACGGGTAATTGGTGGTGGTCCACACAGGTACGGGTGTCTTGCCTGTCTTCTCGTGCTTGAAATCTAATACACCGTCCACAACATAGAAAGCCATAGAGAAGCGGACTAATCGCACGCATTGTACGGTCGTTCCCGTGATCATTTCGTCGGATAAGACCCAGCTCACACTGTTTCGTGGTCAACAATGTTACCCTGTGTACATCACCATTGGAAACCTCCCCAAGCACATACGTCGCAAGCCAAGTCGTCAGTCCCAAATGCTTCTCGCGTATCTCCCGACTACAAAACTGGAGCATGTCACCAATAAGGCGTCTCGCCGTAGATCCTTGTCCAACCTTTTCCACCACTGCATGCGGCACATTACCAAGCCACTGGAGCGAGCAGGCAAAAACGGACTTTTGCTCATCAGCGGTGACGGAAAAGCCCGCCGGTGTTATCCCATTCTTGCCGCTTATGTGGGGGACTACCCCGAGCAATGCTTGGTCACCCTTGTCAAGAATGGGCAATGCCCTGTCTGCCCAACGCCTCGTAATGAAATTGGAGACCCCAGTCAAACCAAACGTCCCCGATCCAGCAAACGCGTTATCCGTGCTTTGGAGTCTGCAAGGAAAGGGCCCAGGATATTTGCACGATCGTGCAAGAGGCAGGGAATAAAGCCCGTTCAGTCAGTTTTTTGGAAGTCACTTCCCTACGTCAACATTTACAAATCCATCACACCCGACATACTACATCAGCTCTACCAAGGAGTATTCAAACACCTGGTATCGTGGATTAGGGAGCTAGTTGGAGATGAGGAAATTGATGCTCGGTGTCGCCGGCTACCACCCAACCACCACATCCGTCTTTTCATGAAGGGGCTTTCACATCTCTCTCGGGTCACTGGCATGGAACACGACCAAATATCCAAATTCCTCTTGGCCCTGGTGGCCGACATTCAGCTTCCCAATCGCACCTCCAGCTCTCGCTTGGTTCAATGTGTCCGGGCTCTACTGGACTTTATGGAGCTGGCACGGTACCCGATTCACACAGACGACACTCTTGCAGAACTTGCGGACGCCCTTGATGACTTCCACAAATTCAAGGTCATCTTTTCAGACTTTGACATTCGCGAGGACTTCAATATTCCGAAAATCCATTTCATGTCCCACTACATCGAGCTTATCAGACGCTTTGGGGCACCGGACAATTTCAATACCGAGTACACTGAACGCCTGCACATTGACCTGGCCAAGGATGCCTATGCCGCCACCAACAAAAAGGATGAGTATCCCCAGATGACGCGATGGTTGGACCGCAAGGAACGCATTATCCAGCACGAAAAGCACATCCGTCGACGACTCAATAACACGGCCAACTCGCCTGGACACATTGACAAACCGCCCCCCTCCCTCATTCCTCAGCGTAGACTTCACATGTCCATGTATCCCTCCACCACTGCTGTATCTCTTGACACCTTGAGCACCACATACGGAGCCACTGCCATTGTCACGGCCATTGCACGCTATGTTATCAAGCTTCAGCAACCTACCATAACCAACCGCGATCTCACCCTCCAAGCTGAGGATTTCCACATCCCCTTTCAAAAATTGCCCGTATTCCATCGCATTAAGTTCGTCAGCAATGACGTATACAGCCTCACGCCCCTCAAGGACATCGTCGTTGACTCCATCCACATAGATCCACCAGTGGAGACCAATGATGGAAGAGTTATCCCGGGACGTTTTGATACCGCACTTATCAAGCTGATCAACAACACAGACATCACAACTGATAATCTGCGGGTTGCTCAAGTTCGTTGCGTCTTTACTTTTCCCAAACGCGCTCTCGCTGTTTGGTTTCCGTCTGGCTTTCCACATACTCACATGGCGTATGTGGAGTGGTTCAGTGCCATGTCACCAGGCTCCATGGATACTAACACAGGCCTTTTCAAGGTGACTCGCCTGCAGGACAACGGCGTACGGCGTGCTGCGATTATCCCAATCAGCATGATTATAGGCAGCGTTCACCTGTACCCAAAGTTTGGGCCTCAAGCTCCCACTGCGTGGACCTCAAGTAATGTACTGGATGCCGCTACGTATTTCTACGTGAGCGAATTTTCTGATAGATTTACGTATTCTATTTTATAGATATTTTATGTGATATAGATTGCCAATGCGAATGTGGTGTCTACCTTTGATGATCAGCTACAATGTTTTGGGGCAATGTGTTATAGTGTGACGACAGTGACATCCTCACTGCATTGAACTTGAACCTCAACCATCATCTGCCCACATTCAACCTCGCTGTTGTGAACATGGCGTCCTAACAATGAACATGAATAACGAAACCAAACACACTGTGAGTCTTAGCTTTTGTTGCTCGTGGCTTTGTTTTCGCACTTTCTTTGAGCGTATTTTGCCACGTTACCAGCCAACCACCACCTATGGCTTCATAGTCCGGAACCAGGGCGGTTGGAAAGCATGTAAGCGGCCTATGCGACACTCACCCAACAACATCATGCTTTTAAAATGCCCTATACGCCTCTTTCCGCATAGACTTCACTGACAATATCATCTAGGAAGCCCGCCCTGTGCGGGCCCCCTCGCCCTTTGACTTCTCCTCTCTGCTTCAAGACGCATTTCATTGCCTAAGCCTGGGCATTCCTGTTGAAGACGATGGAGATCGCATGGTCACTGCTGACACGGCCCCGGAGAGTAACCGTATTTCGTCTACAACATCCGCCGTTGCCAGCAAGCACTTGGATCATGCCAATGATCCACAGCATATCGCTGAAGAGAGCCACTCCAATGACGAAACCACCCTGCGATACCAGCCCGTGTTAGCCATGAAGGCATCCTCAGCACAAAACATTCCCGACAACCTCACTTTCTCATCCACCACACTTCCTCATCCTCCTCCCACTACGCACATGCCCACGTACCTGTCTTCTATCGACAACGACGGTGCCGATGACCCATCACACATCAACAAGGATGGGGACCAACATAGCGGGCCGTCTCAGCCTCTGTCCACCTCAGATGGCCTATCACAGCCTACGCCTCCCGATTGTTTGTCTAAAAAGAGAAAGCAATCTCGCACAAATTGGCGTCGAGCAAACAAGCGGCGGGAGAAGGTGGCAAAAATTGGACATGAGGCAGCAGAATGGGTGGTGAGGGAGCACGTCCAGCTCAGTGAACCCCTCCCATCGCCAATCGACCACGCCAAACTGGATGTGAGTGCCAGTGGTTATGTGGGGATCCGATCCAGGGAGTCCAAACACGCGCTGAGGAAGTCGCACTCCCTGGATGAGCTGATTGATATGGGGTTTGAGGTTGTGAGATGGGATGGCCGGTGAGTTCAACATCTATGCAAATTTTTCCAGTGCTAACAATGACGCAGGGAGGCACGCCCTATCCTGGACTCTAACGGCCGTGTATGTGGAGTGCTAGCAGGGCGCCCAAGGGGTTCTAGTTTTCAAGCAACGCTGGATCGCACGTATGAGTATCTTCAGGCAGAGAGTGATGCAGAAGCATTTCGACCGGGCCAATCCAAACATCGTCGAGGACGGTTTGAAGCCATTGCCTTTGGCATGTCTTTTGGTGGGGGCCAGAAGGAGGCAAAACGCCTTGCGACAGGAGTCCACGCGGACCTAGTTGAACGTTTTCTAGCAAACAAGGACGTTGCTTGCATTGCCAACTTTGCAGATAGTACGTACCTATGTCTCCTCTGTCTCCTAGCCAGCACCCTCTACCCCGCTTGACATCACGTTCACAGGTGCATTTAGGACGTGGTCCCCTTGTCTGTATGCATACTACAGATCTACCCTGCAGAAGGCGGCCGCACACACGAAACAACCACTCAATTTTCCGGGCAGTTGCTTTGCGGCTATGTCGGTGAACATGGGGGGTCGGGTGTGCTGCTTCAAGCACCGCGATTGCGTCAACCTCGCCTTTGGCTGGTGTGCCATTACGTCGCTGGGAAACTTTGACCCAGAGAAAGGGGGCCACTTTGTGCTCTGGGACTTGAAGCTCGCTATTGAGTTTCCACCAGGGTCGACACTCTTGATTCCTTCTGCCGTTTTCTCTCACTCCAACACCTCCATAGGCGACGATGAACAGCGTTTCTCCATCACGCAATACACTGCTGGCGCGCTCTTTCGATGGGTTGAAAATGGATTCAAAACCGATGCAGAGCTACAAGCAACGGATCCTGCCTATTTCGACCACATGAGTAGCTTGAAGGCAACCCGATTTGAGGAGGGCATCAGTATGTATTGCACATTGGAAGAGTTGTGTAAGAACATTTAATGATATTTTTTTTCACACCTTTACAACGACGTATGTTGACCCTTAAGATACACAAGGCAAACTTTATTGAACCAGGGTTGCCATCCCATTGCTGGTGAAGCACTGGCAATGTACAGACCATCAGACAGCAAACTACAAGTACCGATCTAAAAGCCCTTTCTGCCCCTTTCTGCCAGCTTCAGGCGCCTGGACAAGTATGCGTTCTCCTGACGCAGGTCCGACATGCGTGCTCGCAAGTGTTGGACCAGGCGGCGACACTTGTAAAGTTTGATGGAGGCATTGAAGTGGGTTGGCCTTGGGATAGCTGGATCATGGTACGTCCTCCCCTTGCGTTGAGGCCTGGACATCCTGTGATAACCCTTTGCTAGGCCACTACCCATGGCGATTGGGATATTCTCTTTATCTGAGTCACCGAGGTTGGATACTGACTGATCTTCTGTGTTGGACAGTGTGCGCAGAGAGACGGCCGGGCTGCTGCTCTTCCAACCGGGCTGTGGCATGCACTTAATCAACCGCATAAACAGGAAGGTGTGTGGCACCTTACCGATATCTGTGAAACACTGAGGGATCTGTCTGCAACAGAAGTCTTCAAGGTTGGGGAAGCTTGGGTGGTTGTGTTATTGAAGGTATGTTTTCTGGAGTTGCGCCTGGGTGGACTGAATGGTACTGATTGAGCATCTATGGTAGAAGAAATGCAGAAAGAGACACACAGTCCATTAGAGGGATGACGGGTTGCTGGTGTAGCTGGAAAGCTTGACGGCGCCATGGCACAGCTCTGGATTTGGGATGTGTTGTGGTGCAATTTTTACGATCGGATTTTTGTTGTCTATTGTTTGATAGTTCTTAACCATTCCGCTCAGCCACACCGGTAGATTGCTATGCCGCATTGACATTTCCATTGACAGTGCTGTATCAGGAAGGGCCCACTATTACCACCAGTACGTCTCACATTTTTTTACCGTTTTTACAGGCAAACTGATAAAAAATCCCTCAGCCATGCTCACGGAAGAGTGTACAAGTGATGGTGAGCACGTAGAGGGAGATGCTGTTGGCACGTCACAAGCGGACGAAATTGAAGTGAGTGTCTACATCTTTGTTCCCTTTGCCACTGGCATCCAATTCCCCTCAGTTGTCCCCTCAGACAGGCGCTCAAGTGTCCTACGACGGCATGTACTATGATGGCCCCAGCTTTCCTGTGCACAGCAGGGAGTCTTGGGATATCATGGGCATCAATCCAGAAAGCATAGCCGCCACACTCGCATCGCCTGTTTACGAAGCCGATGCAGCCCCCCTTCCCGCTTTGGACTCGGAGCAGGGGTCTGACCTGGCACCATCAGAGCCTCAGAGTGCGAACGTGAACACTGCACTAACTGCCCACGAGAGAAACCCTTCAGGTCTTGAAGCGATAGACGCCACTCAAGGTCAAGGCATGGAGCAGAACCCGCCGGCAACAGTTGACTCGGAGCATCGGCACCCCAATGTGAATACTGCAACCACGCTCGCTACTGATACGGTTTCAGAAGCGGGCGCACCAAAGATGATTGGCTGTCGTGACCTATCAAGAGTCCCTCGATCTCTGTGGCCTCTACACCTGACGCCAAAGAAGAGGAGCCCAAACCTAATTAAACGGAAGAGCTCATGAGAGCGTGACGGCGACTCCAACTTGATGCCTAGTACGACTTCTGGCGGCATGTTCGTCGCGACCACTCAGGCTGCCGGTGCAGCGCACAACGGTGATGGATTGGTAAACACTCAAGTGGATGAGAGTGAGGTGCTGGTTGAATCGCCCTCGAGGATGACCAGGATGGCTGCACATCGCAGAGCCTTGGGCTTGTCCCAAGAGATTGTTGACCGTGAAATCCGCCTTGTACATGATCGCCGTCTTCTTGAACGTCTCATTAAACGGGCTAAACGGGATGATTAGTTACGCGTACCACTTAAAACCTGTATGTTTGTCGCAGTAGCAATATATAAAGTTTTTGGATTTATACCAACTTATTTGCAACTTAATCTATTCTGGGTGTAAATGGTCGCATACTATAAGTAGTAATAAGTTCTGGTTTTGGGCAGATTTGACTTAATCACAATGATACGCGGAAATAAGTCAAATAAGTTGCAATAAGTTCTGATAATGTTGTAGGCAACTTGTGATATCTTACCGGTGCTTATTTCAAGTAATAAGCAAATCGGGTTTTTCCTGATGGGCCTCGTCGCTCGATAAGAGCAGTCTTTCGCGACCTTTCCTGATTTGAAGCCGATGATTGACATAAGATTCCCAATGACGAGAACATCTGACGAGGGGCTTAGCGCGCTCAAACATAAAAAAAAATATTTTAGAAGCATTCTCTGTAATTATTTGTTCGCAAAGTAAGTAGATCCGATAAATCCCACGCATCGCCCAAATCAAAGTGTGGCTGTGCGATGTTCGTCCTTCTGGCGCCCGCCAACCGCTCAAGACAAGATCAATGGTCAAACCTTCGAACTTGGAGCATATGTAGTATAACCCTTTGTCGGTACCACATAGGGTAAAATAGGATGTCAACAGTGCAAGTTGTATAAAAACTTGGATGCCAGTGGGCTCCGGTCGAAGTTCATGATCAGAAATGCTGTCATTCCCTTGCTGGCACCTGGTCGGTCACGGTTATTTATGCATTGTCCCAAAACTCGGTTAATCAGGATCTCTATACCTTGAAGGTATGATGAATGAGTATCTTGATTTATTGGGAGGACCAGTAGGTGCAGCTTGGCGTCGAACCTTATAATCGGATTTCATTGAGTGCTCCAAACATAAACCATGTCACAGAAGACTGCATTGTAATCCATCGATAAGAGTTCATATGACTCCTCACAGAAATAGCCGTGGCATTGCAACAAGTTGAACAATGACAGGGATTCTATGGTCTGAGTCACATGTATATACTAGAAGACAAGCCCTAAAATAAATGAATTACGTGCAAGCAAAACCAGTTATGTAGTACCCGGGGAATCCCAACGTAGAAACGCGCGGCTTACAGACAGAAAAGGCTGGAGTCAGGTGAATAAGAAAGCGTCGCTTCTTTCAGAAATCCGCTTGTGTGTCGTCTGACACCGTGATATTCCACTCCAAAATCTTTCACTTATATTGGGGTTGCACCTTGTCCCTAATCCATTGGTAAGTTAAGGTTCGGCGTCATAGACTCAATACTTATCAATGAGCCTCAACTTCGCCCGCATCCACATTGTCCCAGAGAAGGCCCTACCCCTAGATCTTGTCTACTTCAGTACATAGCTCGGTATTTGCCGCGCCCAGAGCTCTTGTTTGACAATTGCCACGTAGAAATGGGCGGAGGGTAGATTGGATACTAGGTATGCAACTGCCAACAAAGCAGAGATACATTGATTCTTGTTACATTTATGGTCAAAAAACTGATAGTAAACGCGTTACATTGTAGCGAAAACATCCAACGACATCAGATCCCCTTCAAGTTCTGAGCCGGACCATTGTTCTGTTTCAAATTTACAGCCCAGCGTTCAATCCCTTTCGAGTAGGTTTCGAAAGATAAGCCAGTTTCCGGCGAGCATTTGTTGACCACAACCCCTACAAGAAGCTAAGAAAAGGAGACATCACTGAATAAAGGACACATACCGAGATTTTTGACGGCTTGCAGAGCCTTGTTGTCGAATAGGACCTGAAGACTAATTCGTATCAAATTTCTGGAAGAGAGCAAGACATACTGACCATATCAGTGTAGTTACACTTGGACCACTTATGGATTCGCTTAAAGTGTTCGGATTTTGGTTCTGCGAGCAGATTAGGATATAATTCAGCCCGACCCCAAGAAATTAACACTGACCATTAACGACCTCGTCATACCGCACAAGCTTGATTATCGACTTCATTTCTCCAGACTTGGGATCTTTAGCTTGAAAATAGTATAGGGCCCGGTCGCAGCTGTTTTAAAAAACCCGGTTAAAAAGTCTTCGTGCTATGCTAGAAAAGGGACACACAGATCTTTGTTCGTATTGCGCGAGACGATCGCGAGAGAGGCTCCCTTGCTGAGGAGATCATTAATAATCCTAGGGATGTCAGGGCTCATTTTGATTTTGTTATTGCGATTGCTAGTAGGGTAGGGAGTTGATTGAAGTATATGACTGAAGAACCACTTTATACGCGCACCTTTTGTCTTCAAGGGTGAATTCGTCAACTTTGTGGATGTTGTCCATAGGTTTGGGTGCAGCTGTTGGTCCCTTTCCCCAAACATCCTCGCTCAGTTGGCCAGTAAAGATGATACCTCTATGATCCAATATCAGAGTCGATCGCTGTAAAGAATCAAGAGTCTCACTCTGTATCGAAAGCAACGAGCTTTGGGAACATTGTGGGTTCCAGAAAATCGAAGTGAAGGCACTGTTCCCTCAGAAAAGACACCCTCATATACCTGGAAATCTATTCAACATGACGCTGATTCTGAAAATCAATCCATGATAGAAGGGAACAGAACTTTCGATCCCGTGTTTGTTCCGCGCAGCTTCAGACCTTCAACTCCCAAGAACCCCATATGATGATGTTCCAGGATAGCAATAATAGCTTTTTAAATACGGTCTGGATGATGTGAGAATGGAAGGGAAATATTCGCTGTACACGTTGAAGTACCCAGAAGAGGGACATACTAGCTAATGAACAAACAATTGCAACACACCCGGGATGATTACGGCGCTTGAAAAGAACATGGACGGGTTCGGAATTGGAGCTCTCATGATCAAGGTACACATGTTACAAGTACGAACAGCGCTCATATGGTCAACAAATGGGCCGATTCCTTTTTAAATAGACTCCTTATTCAAATTCTTTGCCCATATTTCTCCGAACAATTCACTAAACACGAGGAGTCGAACGAAAATGGGCTCTGAAGTTGCTTCGAAGGAACCTCGCCGGTCACCCTCAGCGACTCGGCATCTTCCGAGAGTCAGCTAGCGATCGCGGGTTATGTGTTTCAATTGAAAGAGGTCCTAGGTTATTCAAGTCGCAATGGAGAGGTGCAATAAAAGTGGCTAAGATCACTAAGAATCTCTCAACCGTTCGTATGGCCTTTGATTGATAGTTAGCTTGTTGATATACATATTCTACACCTGTCAAGCAATATTTTCACCGTTCTGCAAGAAATCATTTCGAGTTTCCTGAGGGATCGTAATGTTCCATTCGCGAATCTTTCCCTCATAATAAATATTGGTCGCAGCCCTCAGCTGAGCGTCCGACATGCGGACTGTCAATAGCAAATTTTCCTGGACCTGTGGATATATCACCAGTTCGTTAAATCGCCGCGGGAACGGGTAAGGAAAGCCAGGGCCCATATTTGGATGTCGAGAAAAGAGGACGTAGGGCTTTTTCACCCCCCACTTTGCTACTTGAAGGTTGCGATCCTCCTCACTCCAGCCAAGCGTAAAGTCTGATGACCTGTTCTGCATAAGATCACGGCGCGCCATGTCGGGAGCCCAAATCTAGGTTATCCTTAGTCGATACTATGTTTATGGTTTACAGTTAAGACATACCTTGTTCATTCGATCCCATATATCACCATCCCGAGCGTAGATGGCGCAGACTACAGTTTCAGTCGTAGGAAAGTAACGCTTGATCCAGTCGTTAAAATAAATCGCTCTGCTTGAATTAGAAAGTGATAGGCGTGCAGTAACTTTGGAACGTACACCCTGGGGTCATCTGCGACGTATACAGCAAAGCCCCACCTGGCGGCTTCGCTCCTATCAGTACGTCTTTTCCCTAATTCAAGTTCTCGTATTGTCCCCA
The DNA here is from genome assembly GCA_002938355.1 of Panaeolus cyanescens. Taxonomy (NCBI): domain Eukaryota; kingdom Fungi; phylum Basidiomycota; class Agaricomycetes; order Agaricales; genus Panaeolus; species Panaeolus cyanescens. The sequence goes on along the minus strand of NHTK01001271.1, from coordinate 13,529 downwards.
TGTCCATGCCTGAGTATCCAAGCAGCTTCCTCTTGGGGTAGCTGTTCAAGCTCAGCCCGTGCCAGGGGCTGTAGATGGCTTTGGTGCGTCGCCATATATCCAAACCTTCCTGATAGTTTTCCCAAGTCAGGCCCTTTTGGTCACGCGAAACTTGGAAAGTGACGCCTAAAGGCAGAGATGTCAGTTCAAGCACGCAATGGGAACTTAGAGATTCATACCGAGCATCATCTCGACGATATTATTGGTAGCCTCATCGTCGTAAAGTATCTAAAGCAATATTAATGAATTGGCTGGCGGAACATCACTTCAAATTCATGTACGACTAACCATGTCAGAATAATCATAGTTAGTCCAACCCTTGATCCTACGGAAGTGGTTCGTTTTATCCACTGCATTATAATGAGCTGCCTTGATCCTAGCCTTGACATTAATGGGTTAATTCAACTTACAATCGTACACTTCGTCGAATTTGACGAGATCGATAAGCCGTTTGTCTTTGCCATGGTGATCTTGGACAGTCCAATGCCAAAGGGCCCGGTCACACCTAACGCGACATAAGTATCATATGCATGAAACAAAGGTAATTTTAATCCGAAATGCTAACATGGCTTTGCTCGAATTCCGAGAGACAATGGCCAGCTTGGCACCATGTTTCAGGATGTCCTTTATGATCTTCGGGACATCAGCATACATGCCGCAGGCAATGTTGTGATTTCTAAAATCATCAATTAACACGCATTTCAACGAAAGGGCAAATACAAAACAGACGTTCGGTCTTGAATTTCCCAATAGTTTCTCTTCTCGATGTTGTCTTCGGTAGGACTGAATGCGCCAGGCCCCTTGCCCCATTCATTTACCTTTAGCCACCCCCAGAAAAGGGTCCAGCTAAATATAGCGGTCAGTAAGCTGCATGCTCAGCAGATCTTGACAAGAAATGGACGTACTCTGTATCAAGAGCAACAACTTTGGGGTACATGGAACTCGATGCTGAAAGCAATGGGGAAACGTTGAATAGACGCGACCTTTATTATGGGCTGAGAGTCGGAGGTTTTGTATGCAGGTCTTGACATTATGCTCGATTCGCCCAGATGCAGGCTCATCAGAATATTAATGTAATCGATGGGGATTTAAATTTGCCTCGATGCGTTGGGATGTGGTGGTACCTGTTATTAATATCACAACGGCTTTGACAAGGCCTTGAATACGATTTATATCAGAATACCTTCGAGTTCGGCGCCGGCAGGGCTATAGCTTGTGATCAAATGAATGCAGCGTTGATTCGTGATCCTGACAATACTAATTTTGGAGGACGGGAGTTCAACAGTGCCGAGTACTCGACTGATACTTGAGGCTAGTACCCTATGACCATTGTCACATCCGATTCCGATTAATACATATGCAGTTGGCAGTGAGTACATACTCACCTGCACCCTGTTGATGAAAGCGATGAAATAAGTAAGTCAAGCCCTGAAGAAAATTCGAATCACAAGAACCAAATTTGTTTGTTTGGTTGAGCGTCTACATCTTACCAAGAGTCAGTACACCACAACGCCTAGCTTAGAATAGACCTCGTCGATAAGTAGGACTGGATTAGAAGAATCGAGATTAACGCACATTGGTCTCTGATAAAAAAAAACTATTATTGATACTATGATTAAATTTTAAATCGGGGACATCATGATGGTGAACGCCGTCATGGAGAAGGTTTTACAAGTTTTATTCGAGCATGAAACTAAAATTCAGTCAATGTAAGAATGGCGCTGTGGCCCACTGGCACCTGAGAGCGTACTACTCGAGATGGAGGGGAAATGTGATTCTTGTTGTTTGCCGCGGCGGTTGAAGATACCTAAAAACATGTGCCAGTGCCTAATGTTGGTAACGACGATACCACCAATTTAAATCCTGCAAGAATGCATTGCCGTCTTTCGATGTAATAACGTTCCTCGACCAGAGGGCATTATACTCTGTCTTGACCATCCATCCAATCCAATAGCGCCGCTATATCATTTCTTTTAATACATCGAAGAAGACATACGACTAAACAGCAGAAACTCACGAATTCGTCGGGGGTATACTTCATACCGGGCCTCGAATCTTGATAGATGGGGACGATGAGTTGAAAGTCGTCCCCCCTAATGTATCGACTACCGTCCCACTTCATCTTAACAGCAATACCCCTAAACATCGTCAGTAACCCACCTCAAACCATACAAGAAATGTCAACTTACCAATCGAGGAGGCTGGCCCTTACAGGTTTGTCACCGTCGAACTCAAAGACCACATTTTTGAAGTGTGCATCGCTGCGGACATTGATCATTGTACATTTCGAACGACCTAATATTGAAGGCAACTGACCAATGTTCGACACCATACTTCTTAACAACGTGTTCGATTGCATCCATGGTGAGGTACATGCACGCCTTGATAAACTCCTGGAACTCGACGCTGAACGGATGCTTCCTGTAGAGACGATGCTTCCAAACATGAGTGCCTTGGATCTTCTTCACCTTGAACCAGCCAGAGAAGTCTTCTGGTTTCGGATCCTTGAGTTCGTTTATGATGTGGAGATTACGGAGCTCCAATGCAATCATACAAAGATATTGGTCTTGCTGACCGTTGCCTGGATCGAAAGGGCGACCAGTTTTGATGACAGCATAGATTTCGAGCAGACGACGACGTTGCTCGGTGGTCCAATTTTTTAGCACCTTAATAACCGCATCGCTGTTGTCTACTCCTTCATAAACCTTGGAATATCTACCTTCGCCAAGGAGTTTTCCCAGCTTTGGTTGACCATCTGCGGAGAGCCAAGGGATAAATGAAGACAATAGTGATGCAGCAAATTGTGAGGTCGTACAGTAAGGTGTATCAGGTCCTTTGACGCCGCCACCGTCTCCTCCATACTTCTTCAGGACATCATTGTATATATCCCATGTGACGCCAGTACGATGGCTGACGATCTGAACACGGACACCTGGGTTTGGATGGATCAGCTGCATCAGGTCGATGGGAAGGAAGGTATACACGCGATAAAATCTCACCCAACTTGCGCTCAACTGCAAGGCTCTCTTCGCGACAGTCGAAGAGGACCTGTATAACATTTCAAATACTGGTTCGAACAGAAGAGCCTAAGCAATGAACGCACGATTTCGCTTCCTTCGGCAGATGCCCATTCCTTCACGTTTTTGAGTATGCTTATGTAGTCACCTGGGAGGGCTTAAGACATCTGACCATTTATGAGGAGCTATACGAGTGCGCCTACCATTCCCGGTCTCATCATAGTCCACGCTCCGGATGATTGGCACGTCTTTGTGGTTTTCGTCCGGGTATTCGAAGAAATAAAGCGCTCGGTCACACCTATAAACCTTTAGATATCAGACTTATTGATAAAAACTGTGGACTATGTACATCGCTCGTGGTGAATCCTTCGAGACGAAACCAAGGCGAATGCGTCGCTTTTTGATATCGTGGATAATCTTTGGGATGTCTTCGAATAGACGTATCTCGCGGGAGTAATCGCTAAAGGATTATGAGAAAACTCAGTACAACATTGAATGTCAAGCTTCTCACCTAACGTCGCGAATTACCCGCTTGTCCGACTTGTCTCGTTGGAGGTTGTCTTCGAGTTTGGGTCGAGCCAAGTGGCCTTTACCCCACTTTTGCGGGTCTAGGTTTCCGCTCCATACTGTAAAACTATGCGTCCATAACGGTTAGTTCCAGAAGCATTAGCACAAGGTGAACAGAGCACACTTGACTTCGAATAGGATGGCCTTGATGGGCATAGTTCCTGTGTCGTAGTAGTATTCTTGCTTTCCACCATACTTATGTACTAAAAAGGATGCGCTCAATGATGGTCGAAGATAAAACTGTGTCCAAAGATTTCTATCTCCGGGTCGATTCAAAATAATTTCACGATACGAACAATACAAACGTTAACGAAAGGTTCAATCAATCGAAGGAGGCCAGGTGAGCGCTTAGGTAATGTGTTCGGGCTGTTTGAATCTCCGCCATGTTGTCGTGATCTCAAACTCATTTCCACAAGTTCGGCGCCTCAAGGCCTCACTACACTCTTCACAGAATTCTGTCAATCAACATCGCTTCTGACAGTTATAGCCTCTAATATTCAGTAAATGTCAATCGAAACCCAAGGATTTCATTTGATTCCGATATGAACGCCCTGAATATTGATAAGACTCCACATGCCAGTGAGGAGAAGCACTGGACTTTGCTGGCAAGTCTCATGTACTATACATCGAGTACTTATTGATATAATTATGATTCTAGAGTTCTGTAGGAATTCTAACATACTGCACGTTCCATTCTATCCTGTACTGGCATCATGTACCCAAAGGTTGTTGGGTTATCCCTCAAGTATGTTTCTCCTGGAAATCGTTCTGCTGAAATTGCTCAATCGTTTCAAGCTGGTGTATATTCTCCGGAACTATCAACGAGAGAACCTGGGGTAAAGGTCGAGGAGCCTATCCAAGACTCGAAGACAACATTGTCCAGGTGAACGATCACTTGATTAGAGACCGAACGTAAGCCTTTCGAACATATAGATATACATGCTGCGACTGACGTTCTTCTCAGCAATGCGACCCTTAGATGTGAGCTCTATCCTGATGTCCCTCAGATTGTGAGCGACATCTTGCAGCATGGGGCAAAATTGGCTATAATCTCCCGACATAGTAGCAGGGCCATGTGCGCCTAACTTATGGTATCTTCAGATTGTTGGCCTTGTTAACTGACCATTATTTTTATCTAGGATAGAAAGGGCTCTATACTACTTCATAGTCAAGGATAACTACGGACACGATCGCCGGTTGATCGAATTGGTCACTTACCTTGAAGTGTATAATAGTAAGCAATCACTAAAGTGTTCACCAGAAAAGCAACTGACGTGTCGCGCAGGACACAAGACTGAACACTTTCGTGCAATCCAAGGGTACAATGACGAACCGTACATGAATATGGTGAATATCACCTTCATGTTCTTATATCCCTTTTCTAAATTTTGATTCTTAGATTCTCTTTGACCACATGAAGCAGAGTACTACCAGGGTCGAAATGTTGCTGGGTCAGTCCAATCTCAGTCTCGTTGTTCATTACAAATCGGATGCTCACAAATGTGTGTACTACCTAGGCGTGACCTTCGAGCATTGCCCCGATGGGTTGAATTGGAATAGATACCAAGAGGGGATTGCGACTTGGCGTCGTACGAAAGCCCTTCACAGCCCTTGGCGTGGTCCTGAGCCCACCGCCTACCCAAAGCGGAAGCTCATTGGGTATTCTGGAATGGATCTAGACACTATCAAGCTTCTCGAGAAGGGTGGTAGGCGCCAGGACAGAAAGGAGGCGGCACGATGGGGTTATGCAATGTACGTTGCGGATGACCCACGAGTGTGAGTATCGCTCTCATTCTTTCCGTTGGGATGAAATTACTCACCCATTTACAGTGCAAAATATTTCTCTGACTGGATCAAGGTCACTGCTTTTGGTAATCAGGCAGAAACTATCGTCTGCAAGATTTATGCTAGAGACGGTGACATCTGGGACAATATGAACAAGGTATGTTTGTTTTGCATATCCAAGTGATGGCTCTTATATGAGGATATACGTCATGATTATACAGATCTGGGTGCCTGATAACCGACATGACTTGAAAACCAATGTCAATGAAGACGAGGTGACTATTGCGGACAGCGATTTGAAACGCGACAAACAGGTCTCTCGGTGGGGAGTCAGTCGCCCCTACGTGCTCTTCTGCAGGCATCCCAATATGGGGAGAAGAGATGGACTCCAGTTCCCTATACCCGATCCTCAACGCTTCAACGAGCTTGTCATATACGGCCAGACCCAAGAAAGTCTCATCGTTATCCAACGTATGACCGATGCCGAACTTGTCAAAGCCATCAGGAACAACGAGAATGTCCAGTATGAGCACAAGATCCCGGAGTGGAATATCACGGTGCCAGAGGACACCAAGGCAGATTTCCGACAGCACCATGAACATCCGACTTATTGTTAGTGACTGTTCGATAACTCTACTGCACCTTTGTTTCTAGTACAAATTGAAATATATCCTTCGACTGGCCGTATGACATTGGTCCTGAGTCCCGACTAGGATTTGAATGACCTTAAATCTGAATCAATACCATCATAAATGCTTGTGATATTTGCACCAGTCCATCGATGTTATTTGGGTTGCGGGGAACTGACCGATGCTCGACACTATACTTCTTGACGACTCATAAAAGGTTTCTGAAGATAAAACCGTGCCCAATGCCCGACTTTTCATCTCTGGGTTGAACAAGATTCAGAATATCGGATCCACTGGGAAATTACAATGGGTTCGTTCGTTCAACGTTCGTTCGTTCGGGGTTCGGTTCGGACTCAAAGGTATCAAAACAGAGATCAAAGAAAACATTGAGCGTCTTTCAATCTCCGCCGCCATTTATAGCCTGAATATAGAACTTCAACTCGATACGTCAACTCTTCCAAGAATACTGTCAAAAGCCTGGAGGCGTTTTCATATCTCGCACATCTGAATTGAAGACTGATGGATAACACACCTCATGATATCCTAATGTTCTACAGTATATAAGTTGAAATTGGCACCAATGACATGCACTCCACCGCTCTTCAAGTCTGAATCGAGCTCAGATTATGTATCCAAAGGTCATCGCACTATCCACCAAGTACGTTCTTCTGTCAATTGTCTTAAGAAAGGCTCTCAATCATTGTAAAAGCTGGTGTATCTACTCCGGAAAGCTCGACAGAAAGACCTGGGGTAAGGGTCACGGAGCCCATTCAAAAATCGAAGACAACATCATCCGAGTGAACGACCACGTAGTTCAAGCCATCAAGTAAGCTTTTCGAACATCTTTAATTTTTGCTACAACTGAGGTTCCAATTTTCTCAGCAATGCGAGCCTCAAGTGCAAGCTCTATCCTGACGTTCCTCGGATTGTGGGGGACATCTTGCAGCATGGGGCCAAACTGGCAATCGTCTCCCGGCATAAGAGCAAGGCCATGTATGCCTATTTTATGGTTGTAGGCGACGTAACTAACTATGTTATTTAGGGTAGACAGGGCACTCTATTATTTCAAGGTCAAGGATCGCCATGGAAAGGACCGCCGTTTAATTGAGCTGGTCACTTACGATGAGGTATACGACGGTGAGGATTCATTGGCACATTCGTCATCAGAAATCAACTGACGTGTTATGTAGAACACAAGACCTAGCACTTTCGTGCAATCCATGGGTACAATGACGAAAAGTACATGGATATGGTGAATACCACGATCTTGGGATTAATCTTTATCCTGAATTCTTATTTTTAGATTCTTTTTGACCACAACAAAGAAAGTACGAGGGTCGAAATGATGCTAGGTTAGTGCAACATCAGCTTCGTTGTTCAATGCAGATCGGACGCTTACCTATGTGCGCAAACAAATTAGGTGTGACCTTCGAGCATTGTCCTGATGGGTTGACCTGGGCAAAATATCAAGAAGGGCTTGCCACTTGGCGTCGTACGAAAGCGCTTCAAAGCCCTTGGCGCGGTCTTGAGCGCTCTGCCTACCCAAAGCGGAAGCTCATCGGGTATTCTGGGATGGATCTCAGCACTATTAAGCTCCTCGAGAAGGGTGGTAGGCGTCATGACAGAAAGGAGGCCGCGCGATGGGGTTATGCGATGTACGTTGCAGACGACCCACGAGTGTGAGTATGATTCTCAGTTTTCCGCCGAGACTAAATGGTGATCACTTATGTGTAGAGCAAAGTATTTTTCGGACTGGATCAAGGTCACTGCTTTTGGTAATGATGCGGAAACAATCGTCTGCAAGATTTATGCCAGAGATGGTGACATTTGGGACAACATGAACAAGGTATGTTTGTTTCACTTTTTCAAGTGACAGTTTTAGATGAAGCTGGCCGTTATTGTTATACAGATCTGGGTGCCTGATAATCGACATGATTTGAAGACCGATGTCGACAAAGACGAGCCTACAGTGGCGGACAGCGATCTGCAACGTGACAAACAGGTCGCTCGCTGGGGAGTCAGGCGCCCCTATGTGCTCTTCTGCAGGCATCCCAATATGCGAAAAAGGGATGGCCTTCAATTCCCCATACCCGATCCACAGCGCTTTAACGAACTTGTCATCTATGGCCAGATACAAGAAAGCCTCATCCTTATCCGGCGCATGACCGACACCGAACTTGGGAAAGCCATCAGGGACAAAGTAAATCTCGAGTATGATCACAAGATCCCGGAGTGGAATATCACGGTGCCAGAAGACACCAAGGCAGATTTCCGAAAGCACCATGAACATCCGACTTATCGTTAGTGATAATAAATCACCTCTTGATACTTACACTGTTTTTCCATCTATACCAGCAATTGATCATATGTTGAAGCCTCGATAACGTTGACTGTACCTATCATACATATTGAAATATTTCCCTCGAGTGGTCCGTATCACAGCTGTGGTGGAAAGATTTGTAAGTAGTTCAAATGATNATCACCTCTTGATACTTACACTGTTTTTCCATCTATACCAGCAATTGATCATATGTTGAAGCCTCGATAACGTTGACTGTACCTATCATACATATTGAAATATTTCCCTCGAGTGGTCCGTATCACAGCTGTGGTGGAAAGATTTGTAAGTAGTTCAAATGATGTTCTACCCTTGGCAAAATTTGTAAATTCGTTTGAACAGTGCCAAAAAGCAGTTCAAAAAAGCAAATTTACAACTTTTGTCAAGTGTCAAAACATTTGAAGGTATTTACAAATCTTTCCACCACAGTCTTGTCTAAGATTTGAACGAGGTTATTCCTTGTATCTGAATAAACAAAAGTCATACAGACTCGGAATATTTGTACCGTTTCATGAATGTTGTATCTTTATTGGGGATTTACATCGTTCTACATTACAGTCTACAGACACAAGTGAGTAAACCTTTTGAAGCAAACCACTCAGCCAATGTTTTCACGGTGTTCATGAAATCGATTCGGGTCGCGCAAATGAATCTTTTTTTTTTAATGATTGCCAAATTCAACTTCAAATGGACTTACACGTGACCGTGTCGATGGGGGTGGATGACAATGCCGGAAACCTCGAAGGGGTCGAACCTTGACGCTGTGGGTCCTGGTGCGGTGGGTCGATGTGGCGTTTCCAGTGATGGAGGGCCCAGATGTCTGTATCATCTCTCATCTACCACATATTCTCAAATTTCGATGTCACTCGAACGTATTTTCAACCTGTCTGAGGCTGTAGCTGCTTTCTCCCCAACACCCATCCTGGTGGCTGTCAATAAACTTCTAGACATTCTTTCTCCACTTCTGAGCCCGAATAATTCGTGAGTCTTGCTTGCCTGACAATTTTTGCTGTGTCGCTGAACTGAAATTGCCTTGACTGCAGCATTGATGAACAGACAATTACCACATTGAGGGGATTGCTCACAAGCCTTGCATTGGGCGCCAAATATATTTTTATCGCACTTCAACACAGCAACAGCTCACTTTCCGACATCCGCACAATGTTGGTAACCTTTGCGTCATATCGTCCACCAGCTTTAGCAGAAAGACTTCGACTTATAGCCGAAAATCTTCTGTTTGGTCATGCGAATGCAATGGATGGTTGTGAGGTGTTTGGTGCCCTGAGGGCGGACGTTGAAAATGTACGTGCCACTCTCTCGCCCTGCAAATATTAATCATTCAATATGCCCAGCTCCTGAAATATATTATGGAAAACCACGGCCAAGAGACAGTGATACGAGTTAGTGGAAGCCGTCAGTCCATGATGTTTGCTTGACTTTAGCTGCCTAACAATACGCATGTGATACAGACACCGTTGAACATCGTGGCCTTCAGGACTTGGGTTTAAGTATCAAAAAATACGTTGAGGATGCCGAGACAAGCTGCAAAAGCATGGTGGATTTATTGTCAGGAACAAACACCTTGATCCAAGCATTCCTTGAGGACGAGACATTCTCGTTGGAAAGGCCTTTGACAGACGCGCCTATCTGGTCACCAAGCCTGTTCAATGTGTGGAACACCTTTCAGATGACATTTATTGCCTTTTCGTCCGACGTACGTACCTATTTACTCTAGATGGATTTTTGGTGCAATGATAAACCCTTTGTGCAGCTTCGAGGGCCCATTATTATGCATCCTTCCTGGTTTCAAGAGATCTTAAAAGACGAGAATGGCCTTATTGAATCCGACGAACAAGCCAGGCGACCTGACATAACGCAGCCCACGTTCAAGATCTTTGTTCCGCGTACACCAGGCGCTCGTGTCAACGCCACGGATTCAACTGTTGGTGCTGTACTTGCCAATGGAACCATAAAATCTGGGGCTTGTGAACTGCGACTTCTTTCAATATCCCAGATCAAGCGCGGTATGTCAACCGTGACGGTCAAAATGTCACTGCAACAGTCCGGAATATGGCGCCACCTTTTGAAAAGCTTCGGTGTATTGTGTCGAATCACGGCTGCCAATGCGGATTCATCGTTTCGCCTCTTGAACCATACCCCAGTCACGATCGATGACATTCTCGCTGACCCCAACTTCCTACCAAAGCATTGCAAGCCCTGCTTCAAACTCGATGCATCCGCGAGTTCGCTCATGCGGTGGCGCTTCTGGCGACCTATTTATCGATGGAGACCTTCCTCTACTTTTCCTTCCCATTTCAACATTGCCTTCGACATCGAACACAACACTCAAGTCGGCGTAGAGTTCCACCTGGCTTTCAAGTACCGCCGACAATTCATGCCAGTTTTATCTGATACAGTGCAACTTGCTGGAACGCCGTATTTCGTTGACCCTCCACCATTTTCTGCTGATCAACTGCCTCCTGCAACGCCTTAAGACGCCTCGAACGTCAAATGAGGCAATATTGATGTCGTACTTTTTGACCACATTGTAGATGGACCAGGGGAAGGTGCCTTGAGTTGTGTACTCTTCTTAAGAATTTACGTAGGGCCACTCCGAGTCCCGCCAGCCATGGTATTTCGGCAACTGGGCATATGTACTGAAGCTTATTGTGGTACTACCCAATCGTTGAACCCAATACAACCCTTTGTTTCAACTCTCGTCTAGAGCAGCAAGGCGTTTCAACTTCAAGTTACTTCCCAGCTTCGAAACAAATCCTAAATTGATGAATTAGGCATATACACAACTAGTTATACATGAGAGCTCTACGTAGAAACTGCAGACCAACTTGAAAAGGGTGGAATCAGGTGGATCCGGGGCCTGTGTTTCGAGAGGTAGACTCAATTAATGAAGAGTTGGATTTTCACGGAACTTTCGGAAATCTGCCTTGGTCTCCTCTGGCACCGTGATATTCCACTCCGGGATCTTGTGCTCATATTGGATATTCTCTTTGTTTCTGATGGCTTCGTTAAGCTCCTCGTCGGTCATGCGCTCGATAACGATGAGGCTTTCTTGTGTCTGGCCATAGATGGCAAGTTCGTTAAAACGCTGCGGCTCGGGTATAGGGAACTGGAGTCCATCCCGTTTCCCCATATTGGGATGCCTGCAGAACAACACATAGGGGCGACTGACTCCCCAACTCCCAACCTGCTTGTCACGTTTCAGATCACTGTCCGCAACAGTAATCTCGTCTTTGTCGACATGGGTCTTCAAATCATGTCGGTTATCAGGCACCCAGATCTGTATAATAATACCAGGCAGCTTTATGTAAAAACCGCCTCCTGGAGAAGCAAAATGAACCTACCTTGTTCATATTGTCCCAGATATCACCGTCTCTAGCATAGATCCTACAGACAATCGTTTTCGCCTGAGGACCGAATGCAGTCTTCTTAATCCAGTCAGAGAAATATTTTGCGCTGTGAATAAATGAGCAATTTAACCTCGAGGAAAACTGAGAATCATACTCACACTCGTGGGTCGTCTGCAACGTACATTGCATAGCCCCATCGTGCCGCCTCCTTTCTGTCTTGACGCCTACCCCCCTTCTCGAGGAGCTCGATAGTGTCAAGGTCCATTCCAGAATACCCAATGAGCTTTCTATTTGGATAGGCACTAAGCTTAAGACCCAACCATGGGCTGTAAAGGGCTTTCGTACGACGCCAAGTGGCGAGCCCCTCTTGGTATCTAGTCCAATTCAACCCATCGGGACAACGCTCGAAGGTCACGCCTAGCTTAGATAGTACATACATTTTTGTGAGCACCCAATTTGTATCGCTCAACAAGATTAAGATCGTACTGACCTAACATCATTTCAACCCTGGTACTCTGTTTCATTTTATCGAAGTGAAGCTAAGAATAGGAATTTAGGAACAGGTCGTAAAGCAAAAAGACGGCATTCACCATATCCATGTACGGTTCGCCATTGTACCCATGGATTGCACGGAAGTGTTCTGTCTTGTGTTCTGCACGACGCTTCAGTTTCTTTCTATTAAAATGTGGAAGTCATTGCTCACTGTCATATACTTCATCGTAACTGACCAGTTCAATTAAACGACGATCCTTTCCGTCCTTATCCTTGGCCATAAAGTAGTAAAAGACCCTGTCTGTCCTACAAAGAAAACCCATGATCAGGGGTCACGTCTGCAAGTTGAAACTGCAATGAAATAGGCGTACATATTCTTGTACTTATTTCGGGAAACTATAGCCAGTTTTGCCCCATTCTTCAAGATGTCCTCCACAATTCGAGGGACGTCAGGATAGAGCTGACACTTGAAGTTCGAATTACTGAGAAGACGTTATTACAGCCATTCAGAGCATGCATACTAAACACATTCTAAGAGCTTACGTTCGGTCTTGAACCAAGCGGTCGTTCACTCGAATGATATTGTCTTCGACCTTCGCATAGGCTCCGCGACCTTTACCCCAAGTGTTGTTGAGATCTCCGGAGTAGGTACACCAGCTTTTAAAACAATTTCAGCGATTCGGATATTAAGGTTGATGAGAGACACGTACTCAGTGGATATTGAGACAACCTTTGGAAACATGATGCACACAGTACAGGGTAGTATGATGAGTGTACTAAGCGTTCGAACCTATTTATATACCGCAGGAGATAAGGAAATGAGTAAAAAATTGAGGTGTCGATGAAAACCGAAAGTCCTGAGCATTCTGAATCATTACTCGAGCTCGTTTTGTCGATGCCAACATTCTGTACGTCCATTTCAGATTCGAGTGGAATTATTTACGTTCTAATTAGATGTGTTTGGTACTTGGTATGGTCTATAGTTGTCAGAAGCGGCGTTAACTGACGGGATTCATGGAAGAGTTGAGGCCTTGAGCCTTAGTGTGCATCAGCGGCGGAGGCTGAAAGAGACCGAGTGCCAATATAGCGCTCAGGTCGTTTACTAAATTTTTGTTCACATGACAGCCAGAGAGTATGGAAATAATTATTTACATTTTAATTATACCTGATGTAAGAAAAGAAAAAGAAGAAGAAAAGAAAAGAAATCGTAGTGTAAATTACTTAATTACATACACGAGTTGACTAACTTACACTGGTGCGGCTAAAAAATATTTCCAGGGGTAGAAGATGTTTT